>CAIGRB010009766.1:111807-124003 GCA_903798255.1 Fraxinus quadrangulata
GCTTTAAGACAACTAATTTACAGAACAAAGGTCACAAAATCCATTCCCAATACCCCAAAATTTACTTTGAAACAAGAAAGTATAAATATCTGAAGTATTGTAACATAATCTAACCATCCAATTTTACATAGAAAAATAATATAATTTTGCCTCAAATTTCATGTGATATATTTACAGAAAATAGCTACCCTTTCCTAGTAGAAGCTCCTACACCTCGTCCAACTAACAAGTACGTTACTGTACCTCAGCCAAGTATTGCATTCATGGTTTTCCTTAATATGGCAACAAGTATATGTTAAAACCTCCTATATGAAGCTTTACATAAATAGAGTTGTCACATCATGTCATCATATTGATAGAAGCTCATTTGTTAGACGCATTTTGAGTAAATGTGATTTTTACTGCATTGGTAAACTTTTTCCTTCTTCTTCAAAATGGCCAACTGCACACATGTTTGGGCAATGTACCAATATACAATAAGTTCATATGCGAATTCCTAATTCAATTCTTTAACACGGCTTAAGGGATGTCTCGAACTTTGTTGAAAGAAAGAAGGAAAAACTAAAGTTTCAGGGGACAAATAATTTACTCCTTAGAGAAAGTACAATGAATTCTCCAGTAGTTACTGCACGTTGTCCGAGTACATAATGCACATGTTATTACGGATTAGACAAGCAAAAAATAAATTCACAATTTCCCCAAACATTGCAGCACGTGGTTGTCTTTTTTATTTCCGTGTAGTAAAATAAAGAAAACTCCAACACAAATATCTATATAATCCCAAAAATGACAATAAAGAGAGCTGGCCATGTCATTGTCATCAAACTCTTAGAAGCTCATTTGCCAGACATAAGCATTTAAAGCAAATCCATGGTTTTGACTGCATTAGCTAAGTAGCCAACGTTGATCAACTGCAGAATAGATGAAAATTAAAGATCTTTTCATTGTCTAAAATGGCCAAGTTCACGCGTTTCCCTACATTTTCCTACATACAGAAGATATTCTCCCTTCGCATTATGCGGAATGCCTATTTCAGACATTGTTCATTTAAAATATCTACTAAGTATCTCTAACACAGAAAAGCATATATTCAGTCTTCATCGTCGATTTGCCTTCAACCTAATTTATCCTCTCTCATTCCTCTCTTAAAAGAGAGGGTTTCATGTTCATTGTTCATTCATAAAACCCTCATGTTCACACTTGAATTGTTGTGTACTATTGCTCATCTAGTTCGTGAACAGGGATTATATTCAATGGGCTTTACTATTCATATTTATTCAAACCCTATAATATCTTCTTTCCACTCAGCCGCCTTCAAAGACACCAATGTGAACACAAACTTGGAGCAAATTAAAACTTCTCATTTTATGGTGTGAAAATGTTTTGCTTTTGCTTTCAATATTCTTTGCTTATCGTTGTGTCGTTGTGGAGTTTTCATTTGTTGTTCGATTAGGTGGCGTGATTAACTTTGAAACTTATTGTTCAGTAGGGAATCGTTCGAATATATTGTAAGGTTTTGTCAAATTTAATTAATTTGATTTTTTCCTCTTCTTAGGTTTATATTTTGAACTTCAATTGCACTGATTTTTGTCCATCATAGCAGGTACTATACATTTATATTTCTCTTCTTTTTACTTGGTTTATACTTTTTATATAGATCTGGATTATAAAATGGTTTATGCTCTCTCTGTGCATAAAATTCCTAAAATTTCCTCCAAAATATGGAATCCTTAGACGATTCACACAAACCCTGAATCTATTTTTTACCGTCCAAAAATTCCATTATTTTCTTTCTGTCGCACAACTCAGTTCTTCCTTTACAAAGATCAATTTTTTTTACTTGTTCGAAAGTATGTTGTGTATAAAATAACATTTTATTTACTTTACATAATTTTTCTTGTAATATCGAGGGGCTTGATCTTCTGGAGCCTATATTTTCCGGATGGGTAAGGTCTTTTCCTTGTTTTCCCTTCAATTTTTTTTTTAAAGTTAAAGATTTGTTTTTTGAATTTATTATTTGGTTTTTCATTGGTTGAAATGTTAGGGTTTAAACATGTTATTTTGTTTTCTGTTCATATTCCTATTTTGCATATAAGATAATCTATCTTATTTATTTTCATATTTTTCCTTAGTATCTAGGATTTCAATCATTGGAGACTAATTTTTTCAATATTTCGATAGGTAAGTTCGTTTCTTTTTTTTCCCTTCAGTATTTCTTTGTTTGTATTTTTCGACGTGTTTTGGTTGTTGAAGATTTTAGATGAATTACTTTTTTATTTTGTTTTCATATTATATTTATTTCCAAATTTTAGTAATGGAAGTATGATTTTTTCTGCTTTTAGCTAAATTCTTGTAATAAATTTATGCTTGTTCTGCTTTTAGTTGAATATTTCTAATAAATCTATGCTTGTATGTTTTGTAAACATGAAGTGGTTGTTTATGTATAGGCAACTAAAGAGGCGTAATTTTTGTTTTCCAGCTTTTTGGTCAGAAAAATATGTTATCTTATGCTTTTCGTTGAATTAGTTTTTGTACATATATCTTTGTAACTGTTATTTCTTTGATTTATTGCCTGAATGTTTTAAGTTTTGCAAATATGATTTATACACCTTACATTATGTGTATTGAGTTTTCTAATGTGAAAAGTAATCAAAGGCATCATGAGCTATTCATTGTTATAAAAGGAACAATGTATAAAAACGACATTACCACTTTCTTCAACATAAACTACCACTTCATTCTCATAGAATGATGTATTTCTAACGAAAGGCTTCTATTCTTCCAAAGAGTTGTGAAATGATGCAGTTTCTTATCTTGATCATATACCGAGGGATATGCTAAATATTCCTCTTCTCCTCTCACTTGAAATTTTCAATTCAAATTTTAGTTTCTTATGATTCTTTTTTCAAATGTCATCGTCTTTAGGTAGGGCTGTCATCCCTCCCCTTGGATGGCCTAAATGTCTACAGCTTAAAAAAAAAAAAGTGAACTTTAAAATAATAAACATAAATATTTGACTTAGTATTTGACCTGACTTATTTTTCTAAAAGATAATGAGCTAAAAAATGGTTTTGAAAATTGTAAAGTACTACTTCTTGTAGTTGTTTATGATGGATTTAATATGATATTATTTTAATTGTAAAGAGTACTTAATTTAGTTGAAGCATCTGCTTTTATTTTGAGCTTCTATAGAATTATGTCAAATGGATAGTTATAGGGAAACTAATGAAAACATTGTTGATGATTTTGTTTAATATATTGGTCTTTAGTTGAGGTATATCATCTTATGTAAGCCGATATAATTTTATTTCCTAGGACTAAAGCATGGACAATAGTTCCTGCATTTGAATTACATGAATATTTTTTTATTCGGGTAGTTTGTGCTGTTAGAACATATTTTATTATTTTATAAAATAATATAATATATCTCTATATTAGAAGTTAATTATTGCTTCTTTAATTTTGAGTTAATAACAAGATCTAATTTATTATTTAAAGGTTATTGAGAAGCAGTTATAATTTGGAGATTTGAAGAAAAGTTTGGCAAAATATATGGTTTAATTGAAAGAGACGAAGAATCCAACAGATGATATGCTCTTCATTCTTTTTTTCCTGATAGTATTAAATCCTTGCATTGACTACATATAATATTTAAATTACTCATCGTTTAATTGCATATATACGCATTACTACTTATCTTATTTATCTACATCTTATCTCTCCTGGCTAAATTAGTGAGAATATAGATGTTCATTCACTTTTGAAAATAATGAGTTCGAATTTCGTTTCTTTATTTATACTTGTTTTGAGTCAGTTTGATGCTAGTATGTCCCGTGATTAAGTCGAATATGTCTCAGAGTATCTATACGATATGAATTGCGTGTTTAATCTATGTGTTCATAATAATCATTCAATGTGACTTCGAGACTGATATTTTATGTGTATCTTCTTTTCAACATGTTGTATCACATTTTTATCATTTAGACAAGATTGACACTAGAGTAACACAGAGAAATACTGAATCCATTTGGTACATCAAAAGAAGTACTTTAGATGTTACACCCTCCTCACATGGGGTGAGACCGACTTGTATAAAATATTTTTTTATTCAATTGTGTCCCACCCCCATTGGGGGGGGGGGGGTGTAACCTCTTACGTGCACCAGTAGGTACCATTAGCAAAACTCAATAAAAATATAGTAAGTTCTATACATCCCACTGATGAATATGTATTAAATCCTTGTTTTATTACGACACATTTGTGGATTCTAACTCGAGTGTGCTGGTGTATGAAATACAGATTTTGAAATGAACATATCAACTTTTCTTTACATGCTACATTATTAGTTTAACATTTATCTTACTATCTCAACTGTTTTCAATACTAATACATTCTTTTCTCCTCCTCGAATGGTTGATTAATTGGTAATTGCTATTTGACATTAATACCAGAATCAATGGAAATGAAGACGTCTAATGGTAGGAAGGAGATTGTGAATGCACTAAAAGTGTTGGAGCGAGATTCATAAGAAATTGTCAGGAACTTCGCCTCTCTCTTTTCTTCTCTTCGTTCAGTCCTCTCACATGTTTCTAATAAAATTAGCGTAATCAGTTTTTATTGATTTCTGTTAACATGGTAAGATATAAATGTTACATTTTTCATTAACTTCTCATCTTTCATTAATTTTTTGATCTTCTTTTCTTCTTCTTTTTCTTCAGTGGTGAGGGATAGGATATGATGGAATGGGTGCAAGGGCTTTGAATTTTCAGCATTGAGCTTATAATATCTTTACCTCCTCTAGAATGAGAAGCTCTTATTAGAGTTTTTATAAAATGAATCTCTTACATCTATTTTTGTTCAATGCATTTCTTATTGTTCATTCTCCTCAATCCATTCAAAATGCCATATGTCATTTTTTTATTGCCAACTTCTTCTTTACTATGAGAGATTTCCTCCTTCAAAATGAATTTATGTGCATCCAATTGAATTTCTATTTTTCCAATTTTATTATTGTCATTTATTAATTTTTTAACTATTCAGTTTACCATGTATCTACTTCAAGAAATTGATCTTTTGCTAATTTTTTTCAACATGTGTGTTTTGTTCATTGTGTTACAATAAGATTACACATTTTTTCCACTCTAATTTTATTTGAATATTATCCTTATGACATTTGACTAATTATTGTATCAATTTATACAAGAATTATGTGAAAACTTACTGAACTTTCAAAATATTTCTACTTTCCCTTAAATATTAGACACTAACATTACCTCGAAAAATATAATCACCCGTGCATTGCACGGGCCAAAACTAGTATGGCTAAAAGGTACGAAGAAATTTTAAACTTACATGCAAAATATTTTATCCCCCTATTTGGTGGCCTTTATTAAAAAAAAAAAAAAAAAACTATGTTTTGAATAGTATGTTCAAAAAATAGGAAATAATTTTGAGTTTACGTATATAATATTTTATTATATGAACGTGTGATTGAAAATGAGTATGAAAAATAAATTAAAGTATTATAAAATGAATCAAACGAGAACTTATTGTGTAAATATGCCGTTGAAAATGGTTGTCAAATTAAGCTTAAATTCCATTTAGTAAATTTTGAAATCACAATTAAAGTTGAGTGATTTAATTGAAATTAGCCCTTGATCCCTATTATTTGAGATTTTAATTATTTGAATTTTTTTTTTTTGTAGAATGAGTGGTTGAAAAAGAATGAAAATTTTTCGATTTACATATAATATTATTTTATTGAAAATGTGATTAAAAAGAAAATAGAAAAAAAAATGTAATAGAAGTTTAATGGGGCCAAACAGAGGCTAAATTGTAGTTCAATGACTCTATTGAGACATATTTAAGTTTTGCAACTCCAAATTTCAAGTATGATAATTGAATTTAAGTAAAGTTTCAATTGATTAAACTAAAATTTTAATTTGTCTCTGATAAAATTTTAATTTAATTTTAATCGTATCATTAAAATTCAATCTTAAAATAGTCACTAAACATCAATTTTATTTCAAATAAATCACTAAATTTGAAATTTTACGACTTTGTCACTTCGGTCTCCCAACCTAATTCAGATAAATTAAAGTTCAGTACCATAATTTTGTACCCATAGGAAGAAGTTGGTGATCGACGCTGAAAATTTGGAAGAGCCCATAACCAATCAAATGGATGTGGCAGTGGCATCTTCTTCGCCATTGTTCTTCTCATTTCCAACACCTACTCTTTCTACTTCTACTTCTTCTTCTTCAATTTCAATTCGAAAAGCAGCACTAGCTTATAATCATCGTCATGTTCAAGCGATTCGTCACAAGAGACCATCTTTACCCGCAGCAATTTCTTCCTCCCCAAATGCGACTGCTACTATGGTATCTTAATTTCTTTGTAGTCTTTATCTACTAGGTTGTATTGATTTGATTGTGATTTGTTGTTAATTACTGACCAGGACTGCGAAATCGAACTGGAGAATAGAAAATTTGATTTGCTCTCTGCTGTTAATGACACCAATCGTGGCCTTGCCGCTACTCCAGATCAGCGCTCTTTCATCGAGGAGGCCCTAGTTTGTGTTTCTTTCTCCATTCAGTAATATAAGATTACTGTTGATAATTTTGTGTGGCAATTTTAAAATGGGCGTGGTGCGTGCAGGTGAGGGTGGAAAGCTTTGATGCCGGAGAGCCAGTTGAGTTGGATATATTGGACGGCACATGGCGTTTGCAGTATACATCCGCCCCTGATGTCCTTATTCTCTTCCAATCCGCTGAAACTCTTCCCTTCCTTCAGGTTTAAATTTAACTAATTAGCATTGTCAATACCGAGTATGTGTATAATTTGCAATGGGGACACAATTTGGCTTCCACAGGTTGGGCAAATTTTTCAGAAGTTTGAATGCCAGGACAAAAATGGCCAAGGTATTGTTCGCAATGTAGTTAGATGGAGCATCCCCAATTTTCTCGAGGTTCCTTCTTTTCTTTTCTTTTCTTCATCTTATCAGCTGGATAATTTGCCGTATCTCAATACATGACATAACCTCGTTAAAACTTTTGAAAATATAATCGCCATCCTGTTCCAGTGGAAGTTGATAATCAATCTTGCTTTATATTTAATCTGGTGCTCCATCTGCTCCGTGCTTTATACACTAAGTTACTATGTCATTTCATTATTTCCCAGTATATTCAAAAGGTATAAAAAAATACAACGATTGGGAGCATAATGAGAACTTCATATTGAGTACAACAACAGTTATCCTATAAAATTAAGTAATTAAGACTTGCATTTTGTATGGACCCAACTACTTTTCTTAAATTGCCTATTGCCTACATTGCTGACAGTCATAATAATAATCTCCCAGGATGGAATGGGTTGTCATTCTAAACGTAGTTGCACCACAATCTCAATGGAACTAATTGAACCGAGCTGACCAAAGCACAAGCTGGGGGCGCTTGTATGGGATTTTTCCAAAATTACCATAACTTAGACTCCCTCCCATTCCAAAAGTTTGGGTACCCAAACCCAAATCCCATCCTTGAATCAATAAATTCATTTCTTTAATTATCTAACCAATGTGGTACGCTTCTCCTTTCTTTCTTTTATGTTATTTCTCCTTTCTTCTTCCTCCCTACTTCCAGTGGAGGAAGACAAGAGACTAAGCTCCCGTTTGGCCCCCATTAAAATTATAATTCATTTTTCTCTTTCTTCTTATTAATCACACATTCTCCAATAAAATAATATTACATGTAATCCCAAAACTTTTTCTTCTTTTCCTATCGCACATTTAAAAAAAAATACTATTTCAACCATTATAATTACAAATAATGGGGGCCAAACGAGGGCTAAGAATAAAGACAACAATTTCTTCATTGTTCATACTTAATTCACACTTCCAACTACTTCTTTATAACATCTACAACAGTTGAATTTACCCCTGTAGCCTATGTATATGTGTGTATATTATTTTCTTTGAGTAGTAAATTGTATAAATAACAAAGGTCATACACCCTAAGCATATCATATAGTGTCTGCCTAGTGGTCTTTGTATGTACTGCATATTTCTCAGTTGACCCATCATGTAATGGAGAGAAGTGTTTAGCTTCAAACTTGAGAAGAAAAATAAGGATAACAGTTATTCTATATTGCAGACTCTGAATTGAGATTTTGAGTTCAATATGAGTTCTTCTGTACTCTTTAAGTTCGTTTTCAGATATGGGTTTGTTCTGCAGTTCTACACCTTTTTTTTTTGTTTAAAGTAAAGTCAATCCTTTGTTTTATCTCATTTACTTTATGGTTTATTTTCTTCAAAACATGCTTGATATAACAATATATTTTGAGACAGAATAACAGTTTCCTTGTCGCAGGAGCATGAAGGTGCGACACTGCTTGTGTCGGCGAAATTTTCAGTTGTTTCTAAGCGTAACATCTACCTTGAGTTTGAGGAGGTTTGTCTCTGAAACATGATAAACTTCCAAATTTTGTTTTAGGGCAGGTGAGTTATTGTCCCCTAAATGAAAGAACGATCATATGCTACACAATCTCACTAAACCAGGAGTCCTCATAGTCGTGTCACTAGCTTATTACATGCTAACTCAAAGTATCACATAAGAAGCCAATTGTGTTTCAACTGTTAGGTGTATTTGGGTTTGGTGTGGATTGCATGGACAGCTCTGCATTGATAAAATTTGTGAAGATCCTGCATAGAATCTAGTTTAATAGCTTCTATGGGAAACAAGTGAAAATATGAGGTAGGGGAAGACTAATCTAGTAGAGATACCAAGTACGAATTTGATTTTTATCCATAGAACTATAGATTTTCATATTTACTAGTGAAGGAAAAAAAAAAAAAATCTAGATGTCAAAAATCTAGAGATTTGTCCATAACTAAGAAATATTTGTTTGTATCATGTGTTTTGGTTGATTTTAATTTGACAGGGAAGTAGTCAATAAAAGTTGTATGGGTACAATTTACCAACTGATAAAATTCTAAAACTGTAAGTTCACCGACAATTTCCTAGTGTCGACAATTTATCAATAGTAGTCAAAAGTCATCAAATCTTTTAATGCTTTATTATTTATTTATTTCATTCTTCCATAAACAATTACGCTCTTAAAAATGATAAATGCTTTACTTAAAAATGACAGGAATTTGAAAATTAAATTTCAGTAGCTATAAATTAATAAAAAGTGTATATATGGTGTGTGTGGGTGGGTGGGGGGAGGGGGGATTTACTTAAGATTTTCGAAGGCAGATACATTTCTTCTTTAAAATTAAACGTCGGGCTTTCTTCTGACTTCTCAATTCTTGTCCACTAGAGGCTGAAATTCTCCTGCATCTCCTAATAAATGTCTCAATTTCTTATCAGCTGCATTTGGTGCATACTTCTCTCTATAGCCTTGATAGTTTGCTCAAATATGTGTTCACAAATTCCTCCAAAGTATTGGGTCCTTGGAACTTTCTGATTTCATTGATCGCTCACCATGAACGCTTGGAATCCTAAGCTGGCCCTAGTTTTGTTAGTGACCTAGGCTCACAAGACAAATTCATAGTATTGGTCCTAAATTGAGAAATGTGCACCTGAGTACCAATGACATTACTCGAGACACTGCCCCTTTGCTGCTTTTATTTTGCACCGGGTCAACTTATTTACTATTGGATTACCAAGAAAACGAGATGATATCTTTTTATTATCTTTAGTTACTGAAGGATTTGAAAATTAGGTTGCTTTGTTTTCAGATATACTGGCAAAATCTCTATAGCAATAGAACGGAGACATTTTGTAGATCTTGAGTCTCCACTAAGCAGTTGAGAATTTGACTCTGATGAAGTCTGTACTTAGTACTGGGGTGGCGTTTACCTGCTGACGCCCCCATAACAATAACATATTTTGTTCACCAATTACCAGTGGACATAATGATTCTATTTTGTTCCCTTTACCCTTTTCTCCTTGTGCATGATAAGTTGAACTTGATAACAATAATAAAAAGCTGGAAAAGGCATTTGAGTATCCACGTTTATTTTTCAGATAACTATTCAGAACATAAAGATCAGCGAAGAGTTGCAAGCTCTAATAGCTCCAGCATTACTACCGCGGACCTTTCTGAGTTTACAGGTAAATCCTCGCGATATAGCTTTTTAATTCCAAATCTTGCACGCAGATGTGCCTATTACTTGCCACCCACAGTGTTCCAAAATTGAGTGCATGCATAGAATAATTTGATCCAAAATTGCTGTGCTTCGTTTTTTCTTTTATCTAGTTATTGTGAAATATAATAATTCTTCACTGAGATTCCATTGATAACTTTCAAAATTCTTCTAGTACATAACCAACTAGATATGCCCTGGTTGGATAGCATCATTCTAGGGGAAACTTCAAGTTTTTCCACATTAAATTAATGAACAAAGAAAGGATGAAGTCAATTAGTTTCTGAAGCCGGTTAGTTTTTTTATTTATTTTTTTCCTAAGAGCTGCACAACTGCCTTTTACAGATCTTGCAGTTTATCAAAACTTTCAGATTTCAAGTTCCTGTCACCAGTCCGCAGAGGTATGATACCATTTTTCATCTTAAATTCCAATTCAGTTTGATTTTTATGGGGAAAGTGGATGGTTTGCAGGCGGTCTGTAGGTGGGTTATATTACCTTTCATACCTGGATAGCAATATGCTTTTGGGCCGTGCAGTTGGAGGTGGTGGTGTTTTCATTTTCACTAGGGCTCATTCCTCTATCTGATAGGAGCAAGTTATTAAGGAAATGAACATGTACGTTTCACTTACCTTTCCGAGACATAATGGTAGGAAGAAAGAAGGGGACGAAGAAGAAGAATTAAGAATTTTGGATAAACAGTAGATAAATTAGTTTCAATATCACTGTATACTCAAATAAGTTGTCGGTATTATTCAAGAAAAGTTTATCCTATTCATCACTAAATCAATATTGATCATTTCCTTCAATAATTGTGCTGAAGGTAACAATGCTTAGTGATACCATTAAGCTAGCTTCTGAGTACGAGGAAGCGCATTGATATTGCCTTTCTGATGATACATGATCAAGTAATCGAATGTGCTCGACTTGTAGGTATCTCAGATACCTATTGTCATATGAAGGAAAGATATGCTTGGTCGTCTGAGTGTGTAGATGTGGATCGGCTGAAACTCCTACTGGCATGTCTTAATTGTTGAATTTTTTTTCTTGCTTAAAAACTGTTTGTTGGTTGTTTCTTTAAACACCATGGCACCCCTTGAGCCCAAATCTGATGTCCCATGGACTGCCATTCCAATAAATTTTCTAGACTTTGGCAGATCAACCCTCCTTAGAATTGGAACACCTCTTCTTAGCTAATGTTTGATACCTCGGCATTACACCTTGCTGTCTCTCTCATTTACTAAGAAGAGGTTATGTATCGAAGTGTAAAAAATTATTGGGGGACAATAAGTTCGAGAGAGTATATCTCAACTCTGCACGAGTTTCCTCCAAGACCAAATACCAATCCATGAAAAATTGTACTTTTAAGATAGGATTTTGCATGTATGGGCAAATTTTGTCAAAGTGAACGTGAGAATCTGGATGAGCTACTGAAGACCCATAAAATGCTCGTATAGATATAGGAATTGCATCTTCAATGGGATCTCCAATGTTTCAAGCCGAAATATATGTTCCTGCAATCATTCATTGGTGTCGATATAGCTTTAGCATCGAGTGTGTTCGAATTCTCTCTTTCAAAGACGGTCGACAACCTTGTGAAAATACCCGGTAAGAAATTAAGTGCACCAAGAGCAAACAATTAAATAAATTCCTATACGTTAAGATATTGGAGTTATTCGTAATTACGTTTATGATAATTGAAGTTATACTTACAATATTGATAATTACGTCAAAAACATTAACCCTAAATCTTAAGTGGTGGCATTAAGTGCCAACAAGTCATCAAAAGTCGTTATTTGTTATACCAAGTTAGTCGAGGGAATAACATGATCAGTCACTCCTAATATATTCGAAATTTCATTAATGTAAGTGTTCTCAACAGGGCCGGTTCTGTGATTTTCGAGGCCCGAGGCGAACTCCCAACATTGGGCCCCCCAAATCAACGTAAATGTAAAATTCAACAGGATATTATGAAACATATTGCTAACTTAACATTGAACAATAGAAAAACAAACAAATATAAAGAATAAAAGATTTATATTATAAAGTAACAA
>CAIGRB010009766.1:127069-152056 GCA_903798255.1 Fraxinus quadrangulata
CTCTGTTGTTCATTTTAGAATATGAAAGCCGATTTGTGTTCTCCTCCGTGAGAACATCGAAATCATATATTTACTTGCAAAAAATAATGCTTTGGTGAATGAAAAATTGGAGTTCAAAGTAATGTATTTAAAAAAAGGTTTTGTGTTGAAGGGAAACTCGTTAAAGTTGTCCCATATAAGAAAATGGATAAAGACAATGACCACTTTAAATATTATTACACTTTAGAATGATGTAATCATATATAGCATAAAGACTCTCTCCACGTGCACGCACAGGAAAGTGCAAATCACGTACCAAAAAATGCTTCAAATCTCGAACTTGTGTACGTGGGCGACTTATGTACCCGAATGGACAAAAAATTTGCCCTAAAGAAGGTCCACGTTTTGCCTGTTAATTCTCATTACAGCCTATTTATAATAAAAAGTTATCTTTTTTCTGCATCCGTAATTTTCATTTTTGTTAAAGTCTTGGTGGTGATACTATTCAGATACTAAGTCAGTTCGTTGGAGTGGTATGCAGTGCTCAAACTCTACTTATTTTAAAGAAATTGTGTTCACACGAGCCTCGATTTCAAAGTTCATTGGATTTTATTTCCTGTAATTTATATTACTTGTTCTATTTTTTTATTTTAATTAATAAAATTATTTACTTTGTAATATTTTGGCTAACATTCGGTTAGTTAGCTGTCCAACCGGTATTTGTTTATACGGTATTTGTTCAATCGGTATGCGTCCATATGATTAGTTAGTTACACAGTTGGTATGTGTTCCGTTCATGCGATAAGTTAGTCACACTGTTGGTATGTGTTATGTTCATATGGTAAGTTAGTTGTACTGTCCATATGTGTTTTATTAATACGGTAAGTTAGTTGCAGAGACGGTATGTGTCCATCCAATATTTCTGTTTATACGGTAAGTTAATTGAATATCCGGTATGTGTTCATCCGATTTTTATTAAGCCAGTATTTATTCACTATTAATATATTTAATGCATTTATTTATTTCAAGACTTATTATTTAATTGAATTATTTTTTCAAATAAATTATATTAATAGAGTCTGTAGATTCAAGTCCATGTAGCTTGTTACTCATAAGGAATTGATATAGTGAAAAATATATTACATATGACTGAATGTTAAATTTACCATGGTCGTAAGTAATAACGAGATATGATTATCGTTATTATGGATAGATCATCATGTGCAATATTTCTCACTTATGAAGTGAGATGTTGATCTTACAAGTTAAAATATAGTGATATTTAAATGGATACGTGATATTTAAAATTGCACTAGGTCTTTTCTCTTGCTTATTTCATACTTGCTCGCTTGAGTTTAAATTATGTTTACTTTGGTCAAGTTGTTTGTGATTGTTCATTAATATGCAATCATTTTTTATCATATTGTTGGTGCTTGAACATTTTTGTCTCGCGTCATAGAGCATCTCTTATGTCCATAAATATCATCATTTTCTACCCAAATCATCGGTCGAAACGTGTTGGAATTTATTTGCATGAACGTGAATGGTCCTGATATTTGATGTTCGCGTAATCATTACAAAAAAGGGGCCAACATATGCTCCTATTTGAGCCACATTAAAATTTTTATTCTCATTCTTCTACTCATTTTCAACCACACATTCTTTACTAAAAATAATATTTTTCATCACATCAATAACTTTTATTTCTTTTTCAACCATACATTCTCCATCAATCTACTATTCTAAAATAATATGGTTCAAACACATCCATGCATCTTAGGCTATCCACAATTTACTGTTCATTTGTGAAATATTTTTTATCCCCATCTTATCCCTAGCCATCCATGCATCTTCAAAACAAAAGGGTGCTATGGAATTCCTCTTACCCACAATTGTTGACTAGGGAAAGAGAAGCACTGTATAAAAAATAATGTCCGCACAGCATGGAATTTATTTTTATACGGTGTTAACAATAATTTACGACAAACCCATAGCAAAACAAAATCATTTCTATCTTCAAAATACAAATTCTTTTGTAGCAGCGCGGACATTTTTTTTATACAGTGTTAACAATAATTTACGACAAACCCATAGCAAAACAAAATCATTTTTATCCTCAAAATACAAATTCTTTTGTAGCAGCAGCCTTATTTTGCCTAATAGAAGGATGCTTTTATTGTTTTCTCATAACCTCATTTTCGTTAGCTCTCATATCATATCACTTGATGCTATTACGGGAATCACTTTTACTTTATTTTTCTTTGCTATTAAAATGTTTCAATTCATCATGTTAGCTTTTGTCTAAACATTTGCATAACAACAATAAACAAATAAATAAATTATGAAAAAAAAAAATTCTCTCCAAACTAATGATTTTCTTTTACAATTGAAGTTACTAAAGAGAAACATTTTGCTAAATTCACTCAATGGCTTGATGATTAGATCAACTAACTGGTATGTAGAATTTACATTTATTGTCTAAATAACTGTTATAAGAGAAATACTCAATTGGAAGTTTATAAACTAAGTCAGAATATACATATCCCAACTTTGGTGACATATTTTTTAACCATTTCAAGTAGCATGAGCTTTTACTTCATACTCCAGACCTTTTAATCACCTTGGGGATTGCATTCTTCTGCTTATTTTTTCGAAGATAGTTCTTTACTACAGGTGAATACAAAGTATCATGCTATTTACCTTCTATCAAATAAAGATGTAGCCCAGTTGGCATCAATGCGCTTTTGAGATACTTAAAGAACATACACCATAACATTATTGACCATTCTTGGAAAAGTAAGAAACTGACTAACAACACAAAAAGATGTATGGTCCTGTGACTATGAGATAGTTCAATTGATTGTTACCCAAAGATGAATCTAAGCCCTTGTGGAGACAATGTTCGTTCAATGCACACGGTGTGCTTCCATGTGGGAATTTATTTTCTCTTTCATCCCTAAGCAAAAGTTCGTCATGGTTTCTCGGGCTTTATTCAAAGTTGAAAAGAGATAGTTATCGTGCTTATTAATCAAAGGAAAACTCTCTGGGCAAATAATGGCATAAACAAACTTGTATTCAAAATTTTGGATTTCTAATTGAGCAAACGAGCACTCATTATTCCTTTTTGTTTCAATTTTTTATTGATTGTTACATCTTTATGAAACATTATTTATTTTATACAAATGTGTGGAGGAATTTTATAATACACTCGTCCATCAATCATTAACATTCAAGACGCTAACATTACTTTAAAAATAACACATTCCATGCATTGCATGGGCGAAGAACTAGTATGTATATAAGTTGCACCCAACTGAGTTCTACTTTTATAACATTTTGCAGTTTTGTCGGTGAGAAACATAGAAGTTCTTATAAGGAGCTGCATGCTGAGATTGTGCAGAGCGCTTGGACTGCAAAAGAGTTCTGTTGGATGTTTAACATGCATTTGCTGTACTATTCCTATGTTTAGGATATATTTGTTTTTAATTAAAGGAAGTTGAGATTTTTCTGTCTCTCCTTTCTTTAAATGTACAAAACCTAAACAACTCTCCAAATATCAGCACAATTCTTTGATCAGATGAAATTTAACAGATTCTAATGTAAATATCTTAGTACCTACAAAGTTGAGCTTAATGGTTTGGTCACACGGTAGATCAGAAGATAGATGCCAGTTGTTGAGAGCTTATAACAGACTCCCGTCCATTCAAGAGCAAAAGTAAATGTCACATTCGCTGTAATGCATCTAGTTGACTAATAGTTGAGTGCAAGAGTCGAGTTCTCAGATCAACCCTATTTTATTTGGCATCCTCAGGGGTATATATCACCCAACTTAGCATGGGATATCACCATCAAAATACTCTAGAGGCTTCAGGTAAATCTCTAATACGTTTTAAATGTGTTGAAATCTTTCTACTCTTTCGATTTCTCAAGATTCAAGCTTCAAAATGAACCATCTCGATCATTCTGCAAAGAACGACTTTGACAAGCACCTCAGTGTCCTTTTTAATGCTCTCTTTCATCTTTATGATAGGAAATGATTGAACTTGATCATCCAGTTAAAGGTGCAGAATATTCAGACTGGAAAATTTACGATTCTTCTGGTGGATTGTTCCTCTTGCTAGCTCCATGAAGAATATTCTACCCAACTAGGCTATACAAAGTCTTCTTTTTATATGATCGTGGACATTTACATTTACGTTGCTGAGAACTCCCAACCCCAATCTTTATTTTCAAAATGACGTGCAATTTAACCAGGTTTGAGGTGAAGTTTATATCGCGCTGCTTTTAAAACACTCGAGTAACAGTAACTAATATACAATAAACATCTGTCATGAGATAATGCATTCTTCAGCTAACTCCACAAGTTCACCTCCTATGTCACACTCGCACTTCCACTTTGTTGATCAGTTCCTTCAATTCTGTAATTCAAATTCAAGCAAAGATAGAGCAGCAGCCATTCTGCATCACATTTTCTTGGCCAAATTCTCTTTCATCTCTTCCCATTTTGGGTGGAACTGATAGTCAATCACTTATTCCTGAAGTAGCTATAATTTTGCTAACACCTCTCCAGATCCAAAGGAGCATGTCATCTAGTAGCAGAGTAAACTATTCCAACGGTTCTGGAGAATAATGCAGGCCCTGCTACAGGGAATAGCCTGCAGTACAATTTGCTCATCTACAATCTTTTCCATTACAAGACCTAGTCTCACCAGGTTTTTTATGGCCTTGTCAACCGGCATTTCAACCTGCGTACAGCTTCATAAGTTGTTGATCAACAAAGACGTGAAATAGATAAACTGATTGTTAGATTACCTTTACTTGGAAGACAAGGTAAATAAATCTCTCGCATTCGTCTCCGATAGTTCTGGTGTCAGTCACCTGCATTTAAGCAATAACTGATATAATTGTCTTCTCACTCGAAATAGGAAATTTTACATGCATATTTCTTGATAGTTTTGCAGAGAAGCAATCTGAATTACAATTATATTTCTTCTCAACTTGGATTGAGCTTTAACCATCTCATCTGAAAATCAATGGTGTCCAGTGAGGGAATGCTAAACCTTTTAAGGCATTCGATTACCCTTATTTGAGTGACCCAATCCCTGGGTTCAAGTTCGGCACTATTGCTCCCAACGATCCCAACATGACACTCTTGTGGCTTAAACCAATGACCGTGACTCTAACTCTAACTCTGATAGCACTTAGTTGCATTGGGTTTTAACTATCTCATCTGAAAACCAATTGGTGTCCAGTGAGGTAAGGCAAAACCTTTTATGGCATATGATCACCAACATATAAGTAACCCAATCGCTAGGCATAAGAGCAGCATTGTTGCTCCTCAAAATATATATTGGAGGACATAAATATCGTTTAAGAGAAATTAATTGTTACATTGTCTACTAAATACAAAAGGGAATCCACATTAATGAATAAAAATGAGAAAGAAAGCACATGGTTATGCACTAATTTTAAAATGAAATGAGCTTGGCCCTGTCTCCACATTAATGACTAGATTCTAGATTCTTCTTTTTGAGTAAAATTCTGAGAATGCAAACAGCCAGGAAGCCAGGCAGAACAAAATTATCATCTAAAACTAACCGATAAGCATGATTCTCACTTATAAGATTGATGGAACAGAACTCTCAGAAAAATACAAAAAACGATGAAAATAAAAGCTTCTCTTGGGAAGTTAGGCCAATAGGCCTAGCCCTTCTCCTAGTACTAATTTTCTCTTGTTATTAGAAAATGTGCAACATAGTGTGGTCGATTTATCCAAAAGAATGATGGAAAATAAAAGCTAACCTGACTACTCTCTGCTTTAAGTAGTATTGCATAAGCCAAAATGGCTTCCTTGTACTGCATAAAACGTTAAAAGCAAAAGAATGAGGTATATTATGTTATTCTTTGCTTCAAATCAAGCAAATCCCATTACAACAGAGGATTGGAGTTAAGGAGAGTGGAGGGGAGTTGTGCAAAAAATATTTAATCCCATCCCCCTTTTTCACTAGCTGTAATAAAGAGATCAATAAACAATTTTAGCAATTTCATACTTGCTGTTGTTCAGAAGCATCAAGAAGAAAATGAATGGAACCAAAGCCACTGGCTACTGTTTTCTCATAAAGTGTCTTGTTGACCAGAAGCTGAAATAAAGCTTAAACAGGTGAGGTAAGATGCATGTTTCATTCAAAACAACGAGGGGAAAAGATGAATTTAACTCACTTGATATCTGTCCCTGGTCTGTTTGTAGCCCAAAAGTACACGAGTCACATATATCACAAGTGCACTGACTGCAATCACATCTAGAAGTATCGCTGATCTGTAGAAGTTAAGATAAAATTAACATTAGGATGATTATACATTGAGAAAAAACCGCAGTTGAACATGATTGCAACACAACAGTGACAAAACAGAGCTTATAAACCAATCCTCTGAAACAGCATTTTGAAAAAACAATGACTCCTAAAATATTCTGAAACATGACACATTAATGTTAAGCTGTACATGTTCAAATGAGGTTGCAAAAGAACGCCTAAAAGTTATGAAAATACTATAAATATCCCAGTAGCTATGCAATGTGGAAACAAATAGCATCTGAATATAAAAGGAAGCAGAAGACTATTATGATTAAAAGTTAGATGATAACCAAGGGACAGGATTGCTAACTAAATTTTCTTTAACTTGCTTTGTTAGTATACTGATCTGCGTAAATAAGATTTAGAGTCTGCTCTTACAGCCTCATTCTCTCAACTCACGCATTAATATCTTCCCAAACACAGTCTTATTTCTCTCAAATTTGAATCCCTGTTTCTTCATCATCTCAGAAACCTCCATCATCAAAAACCCACAATTCTCTTGAAAGATCTATGACCGGGACTCAAGTACTACCTCCATGCTCCTGATACAGCTTCTTTCAGCTAGCATGAAAAGCCATTTCATGAATTTGGAGCCTAATTACTCATTTAGCATAATTTTTGGGTATGTCTAGCCAGTGTGGTAAGACTAGGTATATATTGAGTTGTTTCAGCTATATCTTTTGCTTCTTTTACATTGCTAGGTGCTGAACCAGTTGATTTAAAAGCTTAAGTTGTTATATCACGTAAATTGTGTCTTCAACACAACTACTCAACCTCATAGGCGGGTTAATTTTTCCCATCAAAACCTGCCAGGGGACAATCTCATTACATGGGTGACAATAAGACATGAATTCAAGAAGTTAGCTTCTAATACAATGTTTAACTTGTTGACTTAAAAGCTTAAACTCTTAAAGAGGAATACATGTATATCATTTAAATTGTGTCTTCAACATTAGGTATTTTGTTGGTTACTTCTAGTTATTGAGGCATCTCTTCAGATCTAGGGCCACAAGACTTAAAATTCTCAGTCTTCAAATATATTTTCTTGAAACTCTTTTTTCAGATATGCAATAAAATTTTATATCAACCCTTCATTGTGAGAAGCATGGTTCTGTTCTCTTCGCTGTGGTGCCTAAGGGCCTAGGTGTTATCTCAGTTTCTTTTGTTCTGTCTTCTCATCTTAGTTAACTTTCTGCAGACACAATTCATCAAGCAGTTGCCGGTTTCACCGAATTTCTCACTTAGATACTATCATGTCCTAGTTCCCTGCTGAAGAGAGACATGTGCATTGCATAAGCATAAACATTTTTTTGAAAATCATCAACTCAAATTTGATATATCATGAAAACGAACTACACAAATCCACAAGTTTAAAGGTCATGTCATGGAGCTAAACTTAAAGGCAATAATATAAAACCAGTACATACGGGGAATATAAGATGTTCTCGAATTTATAATTTATGATGAATGCTAAAAGTCCCAGAATAGTTGCAACATCCAGGCGTACCTGCATTGCCATTATAGTATCCGATTAAAATCATATCTCCAAAGCTACAACTATTTGCGCAATAAACAACAGAAATACATTTTAAGTATGAAAAAGTAAACATACTTATCACATTAAATTTGAAAGGATCTCCATGCAATAAAGGGTAAACATCTTCCGGATAAGTGTTTGATCTATATTAGCCACGACATCATAGTGTCCAAAATTTGTTTAAAATACTAACCCAAGACCCATGAAATTCATTAAAATGAAGATTTTTCTGTTAATTATTTTTTTTAAAACATTTTATTTTTTAATTTACTTTTTAAAGAGAATTAAAATGTTCACTCTCTTTCTAGTCTTCTTGTTGTCCACCATCAACTTATATAAAACAACAGTAACCGATAACATTATAAAGCCATGTAGCACACTACACGCCTACTCACTTTTGGAAAAAAGTTAATAAATTGAAAGGCTGACTTTGACATAAATTTTGAGTGGGATCCGTTTGTTTATTTTGGAAGATCGTGATTGTTTGTGTTCTCCTCCGTGAGAATATTAAATTATATATTTACTTGTCAAAAATGACGCTCGGGTGAATGAAAAACTGGAGCTCAAAGTGATGAATTGGAATAGGTTTTATGTTGAAGGAAACTAGTTAAAGTTATCCCACATAGAAAAATGGATAAAGGCAATGACCACTTTAAATATGATTACAATTAGAAGGGTATAATCATGTGTAGCATATAGGCTTTCTCCACATGCGCGCCCAGAGGTGCTAATCACAGACCGAAAAAGGTTTCGAACCTTGAACTTGTGTGCGGGCACGACCTGTATACACGAATGTCAAATCGAATGGACCAAAAATTGGCCCTTAAGAAGGTCCAATGTAGAGATTAATAGCCGGGTTAATAGTGATAAATGGCATAACTTCTTGACGATTAATTCTCCATTACAACGTATTTATTTAGGCATCTTCTTCCCTTACAAACACACGAAAAATCTCTCTTATCTGCATATAAGAAAATTTTATTTCTTGTCTGCATCTATAATTTTCATTTTCTGTCAAAGTCTTGATGGTGATACTGTTCAGATACTAAGTCAATTCATCGAAGTAGCATTTACAGTGCTCAAACTCTACTGATTTTCCATTGTATCCCAGGAAACAGACGCTTGAACGAATCTCAAACACCTACGGTGAGAAGGCAAATTTGTTTTAAGGAAATTATTCCCACACAGGCCTCGGTTTCCAAGTTCGTTGAATTTTTATTTCCTGTAATTTATATTACTTGTTCTTTTTTTTATTATTATTATTGTATAATTATTTTAATAAAAATCTGTAATATTTGGCTAACATTCGGTTAGTTAGCTTCCCAATCGGTATTTGTTTATACGGTATCTGATCAGCCAGTATGTGTCCATACGGCAAGTTAGTTGCACTACCGGTATGTGTTCTGTTCATACAGTAAGTTAGTTGCACAGTTGGTATGTGTCCATCTGATATGTGTTAAGCCGGTATTTATTCACTATTATTTTGTAACATTCACATCCAATAATTATTTCACTATCTCCCAAGACCACTGAAAAACCAAGTCCAGTTAAGGCCATCACCGTCACTCATTATATTCACTGACTACATTATAATAGATCACCATGATGACCAAGCACAATTTGTTGATGAGTGAAGTCTCTAAATCAAATTGCGGGGAAAAAAAAGTCCTCAGAGGAGGCAAGGAAAGGATATCAGGATGAGTGAAGTAGATTGATTTGAGTTCTCCATACCGTGTCAAGGATTCTGAAAGACAACTTCTTGTGAGGAAAAACAACCTACAAAAGAAGCATAACATCATTCGTGCTCGCTCAAATTATTTAGTGTAGAAATATAACATAAACATTTCAGTGCCTAAGCATTCACCGGCAAATCTGGTATAGGAATCTTCTCATAGATTTTCATCTGCAATGACGAAATCTCAGCTTCATCTTCAATTTCTCTCACTCCCATATCTTCAGTGTACAGCAAAATTAATTCTTGGAATGCAGGCTCCTATTATAAGAAAGTTTTACAGATCAAAGTGCACATCATAAAATAGTTTCCTTCACGTTAATAATTGCCCCCTTCCTTTCGTTTTAATCCTGATGCCAAACAAATTGTCCAGTATTACAGTAATCAAAAGATGGTAAATAATTATATTCTATCCATATCCTGTTCTTGATATCAAGTACCGTCTTACAACAAAAGGTGGTAGAAGATCATCTGGTGATCAATATTCCCAAGGATTGGAAAATTAAGGTAATTGAGAAAGTAGACTCCCGGGTAGTTAATTCCCTTCAATCTGAATGGCATAGTAGGTCTATGTCGAACCCTTTCATCTTTTATATTTCCAAACTTGTGCAACATGCGTATTCCAATAAAATTGTATTCAATTGTTTAGACTTTAAGATTAGTCCTATTCAAAGGGAAGTACATGATATCATAGACTTCACTAGTCCCTGATGGCAATAGTTCACTCTTGCCAACTAGATATTTATAACACAAGCAATTTAGAATCTCACATAAATTTTCTATTTCTTTCGCATAAATCCTCATAACTTGATTAATTTCAAGCTTCAATGAAATGTGGATAGCATTCCATGTATTTCACTGGAGGAACTGAATTCAGGCCTGAGTTTGAAAAGATATTGCAAGGACTGGTATTAGCACAAGTACAAAAAAGCAAGACCGTAACTTAATTGTTTACTCGTTGGCCTTTCACTTGATTGGTGGGAGGAAAATGGAAGGCAGTCACAGAGAGAATGATAGGACACCCATGTGCTCAGAGAAATGCTATAGAAAGTAAACATAATATAAAATTACCTGTAGAATGGATTGTGAGAAAAGAATGGAAACACCAGTTCTTAACATCTTCCAGAAATCATTTCCACAATATTTTGGTGAAGCAGGTTTCCATATATCACTAAGTGTTATCCTCGTCAGAAAATTCGGCCTGTACAATACAATGTTCGATTTGTTTTAGTCGTTGGTATTTGAAAAGGATATGTTCAAGAATCTTTAGGAAGTCATAAACTGGATAACCTCCACTAAGTGAAATTAGCATGAAAAAATCATTATGCATGTATATAGGTAGATTGCTGGACATTTTATTACAGAGTGTCTTACTAACCAACAGTCGTAAAATTTACTGGATGCCAAATTTTTTCACAGGAAAAAAAAAATGTCCAAAATTGACTGTGGCACTACTATGGGAAATTTAGAGGCCATGGGTTCTGGAACACCATTTAAAGGCCAATTGACCAATTACTGATGGAGATACCCCTGCTTTGCACTTGGGGAACATCTTGATCATCTCTATATGCCTGATGTACACCATGAGAATCAGTGGTAGATCAACAAGCAAACCTCCCCAATTAAAATAAATAGGATCCATGGAAGGTGTGCGATGAGCAGTAACCACATCTTTGATTGAGAAATATGGATTAGAAACCATAAAGAAAACAATATAGAGCAAGAGATGTCACTAAATAGATTAAGACAAGTTCCAACTTCAGAAGGAAATATTAAATCCAACAGATTTCTTAGAAAGGGATACTTCTAGAGACGAATACTCTGATTGGAATGACTAGTAGGATGGAAGGTGCGTAAGAGTTGCTAGGATGAAACTTATAGGACTAGCAAGAGTATGGTTGACTGGAGTTTAGGGATTTGAAAACCTTGTACACCCCACCCATCAGCAATCGGCAGGAGATGAAGACAAAGCTTTAGTGAGAAGTTAAATACCCTCATATCTCAAGACATTTGTGGAAGCAACTTCCCAGTTTAAAAAAGGATCATATGTTGGTAGCTGAATATAAGGAAAAATTTAATGAGCTCAATGCCTGAAGCCTAAGATTTGAAGAATGAAGACTGCATCAAACCCTAGCCAGTCTAAACGTAAGAATTGCTCTAACAAATGCTATTAATGTCATCGAGCAGCAATCCCTTAAAAAGAACCTGTTTAGCAAAAGGCAGAGATGGATCTCAATGTCAAAATTATCATTGGTGACCTTTGCCAGAAAAGAAGCATCTGCTATTTTTGCCACACGGATGGATCCAAATCTATAGATCTAAATATTTATATTACAAAAGACCTACAAGGAATAAGACATCAGTTATACATTTTAGAAGTTTAGTTTTAAAGTCAACAGGCCAAACCTCAAATGAGATTCAGAAACAGTGCTATCTGAGTTAAGGTCAAATGCTTGCTCAGGAGTTGATGGTACAAGTCCAATCCACGTAAGGAACTTCCTTAAGAGTCTCTTACGAGGCCCAACTGCTGACAGAATTCCTTCATATCGAGTTACTGCTCTCTCTGCTGCCAACCAGATTGGAAAGTCATTCGATAGGTCAGTTTCAACAGGGTTATCAAGCATTTGTTCATCAGAGAAAAATGGTTGCTGGGATTGAGCCAATTCCTTAAGCCAAAGCTTAATGTTATTTGCCAAAACTTGCGTATCCTGTTTCTGGCTTATGCTCTTAAGAATCTGTTATAAAGAACAGTAAATACGTCAGTACAGCAACCATACACTTAGAAAAGGAAATGAATAATATAGAAAAAGGAAATTTATAGATCATTCCATTCTCGAAGCACCATTCATTGTTGATTCAAATGAAGATTTTTGAAAAACTACTTGCTTGAAAGTTAAAAGGTAAAGTAAATTAAGACAAATATAGCAATATTTATTGAGGCCATCGGGCTGCATTTTCAGCAAATATCAAGTGTCCAACAGGGGAGGGATGAAAAATGCTGTGTACAGTATGTTATGAATGTAGACGAGTCTATAGGAAAGAAAATATTAACATAGAGAGAGTTAGATGAGGTGTACACTGTGAAGACAAGATGAATGATAGAAGTGATCAATTGAGAGTAATTGAAAGTACAAGGAGAGGCACAATGTTTTTGCAATAGAGGCAACAACTCTAGAGGTCCTGCAAGTGAAGAAGAATGGAAACAGACACAGAAGAGTATCAAGTGTAATGTCAACAAGAAGAATAGAGATAACGAGGAGATTGGATGGAGCCAGCTATGAAGTATTTTTGGGGAAAATGTATTGGTTCTGCATCAGCCACAGGTATTTTTCCTTCAGAAAAAGGTCCGTTGCAATTAATTTATGGAAATTTTCTTAGCGCGAAATAATTTTTTCCATCTCATCAAACAAAAGACAACAATATTCAGCAAACCAGTGCTATTTTGATGTTCTCTATAATACCCCATTTATGCATAATTGATAGCTGATAGGCGACTCATTTGTGAAGTTTAAAAAGTTTAGAACAAAAGCGGAAAATTATATTTTTAGTTGGGAAAGAGAAGAATATAGAAATAAAATTTCTACATCTACTTAGACTAGGATTTACCCTTAGTCTAGAGAACAACGACGACGACGACGACGACAACAAAAAACACATAATCAGAATTTCAAGCCTCTAGATGTAAGGAAGAAAAGAGGAAATAGGGAACACTTCTTCAATTAAGTTCCTTCGATTAATCTTTGGAGTCTGACTAAATTTTCACCTCAAATTACATAAAAATGCAACTCTGTTCTTGACAGTGTTTATTTAAAGGGTAAAAGAGCGGGAAAAGAATTGAAGGGACACAGTACCCTCCAAAATTATGACGAGAGGAGAGCTGGTAAAATTTATTCAATTTTATTCCTTATCTTCCATGAAAATCAACAATCAAGCAGGACAGTTGATTCACTTGCTTTCCCAAAATCAAAGTCAAAAAGAGAGAAAAATCTTAAGTTTCTACTCACTTTTTTACATCGACTCATTCTATCACTCAAAAATGTAGTGTAGGCCTAGGATCCCTATCATGAAACATAAAATCAAATATATGAAGAGGAAAATCTCCGGTGGAAAATTCATACCAAAGTGACTTATATATCAAAGATTAAAGAGATCAACACAATCGGAAAATCCATACATATCAATAGTTGTGTCAGTTACCTCATTCATCCATACACCAACTCTCCCCAAAGGTTTGGCGATAAGAGAAAAGAAATTCTGTAACAACTTTGACTGTAAGTAATCCAATTTTTCAACAATTAGCAAGCCCTTCTGCCTTTCAGTTCCATAGCCTCGCCTGTATATAACAAATGATCACGTAGGAAGAATAAAGACCTGCCAATAAATGCATCGAGCAATATCTATGAAGATGAGTAAGGAAAAAAGGGAAAAGATATGTGTAAATACTCCTCTCTCATAGCATTTATATGAACCAAATTGGAGAAAAAAAGGGTGGAAATTGGAATATATACAATTTAAATAAACATGTTAAGTCCAGTTCCACTACTCTTGCTACATGAAGAAAAAGAAGTGATTCCTTCCTACCTAGAGAACAGATACAATACTCAAATGACAATTTTATCATAGGAAGAAGAAGATATTTCTTGGTTTAGATGAAACCAAAGGAGAATTGACTAGAAGATCCAATCTACTATTTTCCAGTCCTGGTAGAGTTGGTAAAACTTAGAAAGCTTGATCCCATAGTAACAATGTGAAGAACAAAAAAAAAGTAGACTAATACGTTCAAAATGTCATGTTGTTAAGAATGTGATGAGCAGTGTTAGGATCACAAACGCAAATTTCAACATATAGGAGGATAATCAGTGATTGTAACCACCTAAGTTACTCATTTACCTGAATATTATTGCACCCGTCTCAGATGATCTTTTCCAGTCGACATAAATTGGCAAGGTAAGAAGATAATCAGTATTTAATGCAGATGTCAGCATCAAATCCCGAGGAGATAATTCTTCAAACTCAGCATCATAGAGAAGTTGCATGAAAGCACGCTGAAAACGAATTGGGACAGCAAATCTACATGCAACTTTACATGATAAGTCAAATTAGCAGAAGCAAGAGACTAATCAAAAGGCGATCATTAGTATTCATGAATTATGACAGGTTAGTCATTTTGTGTAATTTCAATAAATAAGTAGTACAACAAGCATCTTAAGCAGAAGTCTTTTCATTGTTATAGAAAACGAAGGCAAATTAAACATCTGAGAAAAAGGAGAAATAGAAAATTTGCATTAACTTACATAACTGCAAAGAGACTAGTTTTTTTTAAACAGATTTCAGCAGGGAAAAAAGAGATGCAATGAACAAAATATCTGATATCACAAGGACAGGTAACTCCAGCAGTTTGTAATAAACTAAAAGTTAACAATAGAACACAGAGAACCTTGAAGCCTTGATAGGATTTCCCTCGACAGTTTTTGATGAAGAACCCAATAGGAATTCTAAGTCCAGGGTGAAATTGAAGGGTATTTTCATCTCAGTGTTACCCTCATCCTTCTTTTCTTTGTCTATGCTCTCACTTTTCACGGAGTTATTCATGACGGCGTCAGACTCCTTCCCATTAGCCACAAAGATTGTCTCCAAGCCTGACAAATCGTCAAGTCCAACACCTTTGCTTTTTGTGGAAAGAGTAAGATCAATATCCGCTCGCATTTCCTCCAAAATGTTTTTGTGTTCAGCGTGAAGAATCATATCTAAGCATCTGTAATGGCACGAGCAGATATTAATAATCACAATTTATGATCACGTAAGAAAGACATCTCATTATGACAATACAATTAATGTTGTAAATTCTTTAACAGCAAGTATATGGCAGTATTAGTACAATTCATCCAGTCCTAATTTATGCATCATAGGAACAAGAGAGATAATAGTCATAAAAACCTCTTATTTCATCAATCTTGGTCTTCATTATAATTAACTAATATCTTCTATTAACCCTTAGCAGAGGACCAATTAGCGTACTAAAGAAGTAAAAATTACTCGGAAAGACGAAGAAATTCGCGGGATTCCTCTTGTGAGGAGAACATGGTGGAGACAATTGCATCCAATAGCTCGGACTTGGAAACAGATATGTATCTCTGTCTCCGAACCTGAATTCCGGAACCTCGACGCCCATTAACATCCTTTGTTTTCAAACTGTCTGCTGCTGTGGTCGCCGGAGTCGGCTGCTGCGGCGGCGTCTTAATTTCTGACCTCTGCAACTCCGGCGGTGCTTCTTGCGCTGTGCTCCGGCAATAAGCAATGTGAATAGGCGTAGTGTTCCGGAAAACGTGACATTGATTCGAATATGATAGGGCGCTAAAGCTGCGCGTAATTTGTAAAGGAACTAACATCGGAAGAAGAGGAGGAATCTGAATCTACCATCCACCCACTTCCACTCCACTGGATACTGCAGTTTGAACTTTGATCTTGAGACTTTAATTTCCACCTTACAAATCACTAATCATTTGGTCCTATCCTAGGAATTACATTTACATATTTCCCCAAAAGTTTCATTTATTAATCTTCTTTCATTGGGTGTTTGATGTACATTTTTCAGAAGAGAATAATTTTTTTTTTGTGATGTGACGGTGAATATATGGTTGAAAAAAAAAGGAAAAATTATTAACATGACGAAAAATATTATTTTATTGAAAAATGTGTGATTCAAAATAAGTAGAAAAATAAGAAATAAAATGAGAATGTGGCTCAAACGGGGCTTAGTAAAAAATTAGAGTTTTATTAAATTTTGACAAAATTTGTAGTTAAAAGTTGATAAAATTATGAATATTATATAATATGTGATCAGGGTATATTTGGTGCATATTAAAATAAGAGAATGTATTTTTTGAAGTGATGTGATGGGGAATATGTAATTAAAAAAGAAGGAAAATTTATTGATGTGATGAAAAATATTATTTTATTGAAGAATATGTGATTGAAAATGAGTAAAATAATGAGAATGAAAAAAATAATGTGATTCAAACAGGAACTGAAAATAAATTTTAAAAAATATTGCCAAATAGGGACATCTCAATAAAACTACGTCTTTAAATTAACCAAATAAGATACTGATCCATAGAAACTCAATATGATTTGAGCAAATCGGTCAAACGAGCAACACAAATCTACTCGAACTAATTCGGTTTTACTTTAAATTTCAACGTGTGCATCGTCCAAACCCCAAAACTTATGTAGAAAAAAAAAAGCATGAGGCCTCAAACTTTGGTGTTGAAGAATTTATTACCAAGACTCCATCATTTATGTGTTATAACCCTTGATAAATGAATATATTCTTACATGTTATTGCATCTCAAACAATTTAAATTGTTAATTGCGTACTTTATTAATGAATTTTTTATAATTGTTTTGGATGGTGAAATTGTGTTTCATTCAAACTTGTTAGTGATTTTTTAGTTATAAAAGGTGTTTTTTTTTTTTCCTACTTAATTTCCTACAATTGTTAGATTTGCTCTTTTCCTTGTGCTCAACGTTGTTCAATACACAGATAATAGTTTCGATGATTTTTCACCTTTGCATGTGTGTTAATATTAAACCGAGTTTAAAAGAATTTATTGGTTT
The DNA here is from genome assembly GCA_903798255.1 of Fraxinus quadrangulata. Taxonomy (NCBI): domain Eukaryota; kingdom Viridiplantae; phylum Streptophyta; class Magnoliopsida; order Lamiales; family Oleaceae; genus Fraxinus; species Fraxinus quadrangulata. The sequence goes on from CAIGRB010009766.1 coordinate 144,288, forward strand.
TGCAAAAATAAAATCCCAGTTCAAATGTCCTACATAATGATGAGGAAAGAATCACGTAGTCAACTTCAAATTTATTAAAAACAAACCTAAATTTTTTATTTTTTTTTTGGCTATCTTCAACAATAGAGAAGTACAAAAAGAATCTTTCACCACCTATGTGCTACAATTATATTTACAGATAAATATCTACGGTAGTGTGGTAAAAATCATTTTTGTCAGTCGGACACTAAAAAGAAATTTTCAAATAGTTCAAAATTATTTCTGAGCAGTACTCTAGACTTTTTCCATTCCATTCGTCACTCTAATTCCATTCTACGTCATCAAAATTGTTTAAACAAGATTGAAAGTTGAGTGACTATTCGAACACAACGTTGAAAGTATGGTGGCCATTGAGATGTTTAACCCACACTAGCATTTTAACAAGCAGGAAAAACCATTCCACCTCCATATAACCTATCACACCACCACATTCATCTATGATATCTACTGTTGAAAAGGCAATATTCATCATCACAAAGAGCATCACCAGAATAGAAACATTTTGTTCAAATGCTTCCTACAGATTTGACTGTTGCTGATCTCTATCCAGCAATGGGCAATTCCTATTTTCATCTTGTTGGGATAAAATAAGACCCACAAAAAAAGTGGGCAATCTTCTGATAAACTCATCTCAGAATCTATATCTTCTGTTGTCAAAGTTTGAATTGTTGGCTTCAAGTAGAAAATACAGTAAGCTTCCAAATGCCAATGTTGATTTCCCCAAGAGACTGTCCTGAGGCAGAATTGAGAGCACTTTTAACGGGATACCTAAGAATTTGGGCTGAAAAATTGAAATCGACTCTCTAGTCTAGCATCGGGTCATCAAATCCGACAGAAATCAATACTATATGAACTGCACTAGAAGATGCAGACTACCTTTATGCATGTTTGGAAAGACACTAAGCCGCAGTAGATTGGCTCGCCAGTATCTAATGCAGGGACCTTTAGCTATATCAACTAATGAGAATTAGAAACCCCAATTCTATACCCACTAAGAGCAATAAAATCACAATAAGGAAATAGACACACAAAGACACCCAAGAGTCGTAGAGGTTAAACTTAGTGTAAGACTATTTTCTCGGTTGCCGCTGCAATAATTCAGTATAATGAAAAGAAGTTCACATGAGAAAACTCGCACACCGTATCTTGTGTAACCTTTCTCCTTTTTATGATGATACAAAACCTTAATAATGTCTCCATATTTGATATGCGTACGGACTCCATACAACGAAAATAATTAGGCTCCACAACAACTGCTAAAGTGATCAATCAGGAACAACCAAGGGGGCTCATCATAGGCATACTACAGCTGGACAGAGCAGAATTTTCGCACATTTAAAGGAACGGATTCAATGAAAAAGAGCATAAATAACTGTAACATATACCATCTTTAATAAAACATAAGTATCTATTACAGAATGTAGATATTTTGATTACAACTAAAAGTAAAATATACTTAAGAAGAAATATTCAGTAATTTAAATTCGACTCCCTCCCACCTTCTAACCTTCGGTCGTTTATATGAGGTGAAACAACGGTCTCATTGCAGATATATGCTCTCAGAATCTTGTAATTAGCAGCAGTAGTTTTTGGTGCAGAATCTCCATTCTTGTAAATGTTTACTTCTTCTTGTCCGTTAATTCTTGTATGAAGAATGATCTTACTACCCTCAAACAAATATAAAGGCTTGAAAATTTGTAGTTAGGTGCACAGATTCTCATCAATGTGAATACTAAGCGTTTTCTTCATAACACCATATTCTTCTATCACCCATAGATCAAAAGATGCTTTCGAGCATATGCTTTGTAGACAAAACTTTTCCCCTAATACAGATACACCGAATGCAGTGCGTTGATCTGAATACCTAATTGGTGGTGGTAGTTCAAACTCTTTAAATTTTTCTTTCTTTATTTCAAATGAAGCAATCATAAGAGGTCCATCCAAATATTTGGTTATGTGTTCAGAATGCTCCGTTCAAGAAGTCGTAACTAGTAACTACCCCAGAAGCCGTATTTTACACATGGAAAATCCTGAATTTGTCTCCAGGAGGAATCCCTTTTCAGTGACCATAATTGCAACTCAGTTCCAGCTACATGGCCTATACGAGATCTATAAATACTTAGGACTTCGCAGTCATCTGAGGATGAGTTGTAACCTAATGAATACGCGATTCTATCATAAAGGGCCATCTGGCATTAGGACAATCTTAGGTGCACGTTTAAGATTAACAATCAAGTTATGCTTTGCAGATTGATTGAGATTGTCACGGAAGCTTACTCCAAGGGTCATCAAAACGGTATTTTTCGGGCTCAGTTTCACGTTATCTTTCTTTGCCAAACAACAAATTCAAACGGCCATAACCCACAAGCAATATATTTACCTCGGTTGCTCCTCAATCTCATCCACAAATGACAAGATAATGGTGATGATTTGTAAGCCACAAATGCACGGAAAAAAAAAAACAATGGAGGAAACACGAGATGGAAGTCAAAACACAAAGAAAGCCACCGGTTTTTCTCCTTTCACAAATTGCAGATTTTTTTTTCTCTCGCATACACAAAACGGCTAGGGCAAAGATACCGTATATATAGGCTAGATTATGCTTTAGTTGGACCAATAAAAGAGGTTAAATGAGTCAAGATTCAAAGTCATCCAAGAGGTAATATAAATGGGTCATGAGCAACATTAATTGTTTAAATTACTTCAAACAGCCCACATTATTTTTGGGTTGAGCCTTTGAACTTAGTTGTTGGTAATAATTTAATCCAATATTTACATCATCGTCCGCGATTCATTGGGTATCAAAACCCAACAAGTTTTCACTTTGATACCCAATCAATCTGCAAGCAATCAAAACACAAAGTTAACACTTGCATAATCAAGGTGACCAATAAAATTGGAATCGTAGACCTTTCTTCGTATTTCAGACTCGAAACACATACCTTACATGATCCATGTACTCACTAGGGTTAAGGTCACAAACAAATACCCAAGTAAAAGCAGATAATCACATTAATCAATCAAGAGCAAATAAACATGCGATTGAGATATCATATAGGATAGCACATGAGATATCATATAGGATAACACAGATATTTTAAAAAATAACACGTTCAGACAAAACAATAGATTAATACCAAGGTAATCAATCAAGCGGCCAATACATATGCAACAAATTCATAATGACCCCACGAAAAGATCTCACCACACTTATCATATCGCATTCCGTGTTGCTCACACATCGAGAACATATATCTCAGCTCATCGCCACTATGCTTACTAAGCTGATCACTCAACTCATGTTTAACCAGTAGACCTCTATAGTTCCTAAGTCCTTGGGATAATCATCTATCACCACATCACTTCTCCCAATCTAAATTGATAATAGGTCTCCACCTAACAGAAGTGATAGAAGTGACTCTCTCGCACTCCACCTGATCAGGGTCTCTTACTGATAAAGGATATCGACATTTAATCACCTCTCAACTCGTGATCCAAATGCCACACTCCACATCCCACGGTACAANGGATCTCTTCACAGATAAATGATTTCAACATTTGATCACATCTCCACTCGTGATTCAAATGACACACTCCACATCCCCTGTACAAACCATCAATGTGCCCCTAGGCATCTATACTCCATCTCACCAATAAACATACAACACTACTAATGTATCTTAACCCAATGTGCATGCAAATAATTACACCGAGTAATTAAATTGCTCTCAAATTCATGCAAATATACATATCAAGCATATTGAAATGCACATATAACCATGCAATAGAATTAAGCAATCACATACATATAGAAAGGATTACACACAGATGTTGAGGAAGCATCGGACTTGGAAAAGAAACACACCAAAAAATTTGCAGTAATAAGATAAAAAATTACGAACAAAACCAGGATCAAACTTGATAAAATGAACACTGAAGGCCCGAACGCTTGATCAATGTCCTCAAACTAAATTTGCCTCTTCTCCTGATTGATTGAGATGTTTAAAGGTTTCTGGCAAACGATTTGTAGGAGTAATCAAGTCTTGTTGCAAAATTACACCAAAGCACGGAATGTAATTCTACCTAAACTAGAGAACACAAAAGTAAAGTGAATATGGAGAAGAAAAGAATGGATTTGTATAGCTTTGGAATGATATATGATTTTAATAATGTTTTTCAACAACATCCAAATGAATTAGGATCACCCATTTATAGCCCTCAGAATTCTGGTATGAAATGTGCTAAGAAATAATGAAAATCTACCAAATTTAAAACCACAACAACTATAAAACGGTAAAAAAAAAAAGGGACCAAATTTTTACTCTATGCGACCGCATAGAGTACCCTCTATATGGGCGGTCACATAGAGAAGCTTAATACAAGGATTTTAATTCATGCTTAAGGGCCATGCAGTCGCATGGCCCTTAGGCCTATGCGGTCGCATATGCCAAGTTTTTGTCCTCCAATACTAATTTTTCATTCCAAACTCAATTTTATCATTTTGAACAATTATTTTCAACAATTTCCCACTTCTTCAAAATCGAATAAAATTCCATATTCAATAATTTACAATACTTATGCATAAAGATTAGATATCTTTCGATTTGAATCTTACTGTAATGTTATTCAAACAAAGTATGGTCGGAATTCAAGGTAGCATGAAAGTTTTGAACCAATGATTCCATATGACAATACCGGTAAGAACACACACACAAATATTACATGTTCTCAAGTTTCTCAAACTCGCTTAGCGTTATTATGGCCTTACGTTTATCATTTTCAACAAACTTTTTAAGAGAGAAATTCTAAATTTCTATTGAGGCGGCATTACCTCGAAATTTATTTAGGTGAAGTTCTTCCAATATTTTTGTTACTTTTAAAGATACTTGTAATTAGTACTGAAATTTTTTAAGAGTTAAAAAATCACTCCTCGCTTCAGTAACAACCAGCATTATTATAACTAGGATAGGGTTACTGTGGATATCGATAATGCAGAAACTATCCACATATCAAATGACTTGTTGTTACCCTTTGAACCCGTGGATTACCTTTTGATTAATGACAAGTAGGGTAGCCATCATTGGTGGATCTTTTTTGTTCAAGAGTTTCAATCATACCCTAATCGAAATAGAATTTACTAAATCTCTATTTAGAGGTTTAGTTAGAGGATCCGCCAAGCTCAATCGACTTTACATAATTTAGAGAAATTATTCCACTCTTGATTAATTTTCTTATATAGTCATGTCTTAAATTCATAAGTCTAGAATTTACATTGTATACGTTATTGTAAACTTTTGTTAACGTGACTTGACTATCACAAATGATAGGCATATGTTAGGTTTTTAGTGTTGGCGATTATGTAGACAAAATGATTGAATTTTCATGTGTTGTAAAAGTCAATGACCTAGGGTGCAATTTGTATAAATTGGGTTATGAGGTTTAGGGTTCAAGTATGGAAAGAGGAGAAACACGACGCCGCATTATCGCTGGTCTATCGCCTGGACAGTGCTCGAGCGACCAAAATAGAATGGTTGTCGCTCGCTTGTCGCCCGACTTTCGCTCCAGCGAGAGGTCGTCGCTTGCCTGTCGTCGAGGTTTCGCTCGAGCGACACGTTGTTTTGAAAAACCCTAATTCACAATTTTAAAAAGATTTTTCCGACCCATTCAACTTAATTCCCCTCTCTTATAAATACTCAAGTCTTTAGAGGAATTTTGGTGTGGTTGTTCATTATATTACTTATTCTTATCATCCTTTGAAGATCCAAAATATTCTTACATTGATTCTATCATTTTGATTGTTTAGATTTTACAACCACCGGTTGAGAAAAAATCAGTTCCTTAAATCAAAACACCACATACTTCTTATTGGTCATAAGAAGGTACTTTATCAGTTGGACTTTAGAAGTTTCTGAAGAATGAGAGAGGTTGGACTACAAGTACAGGAAAAAGAACAGAAATAGGTGATTTTCGGGTATCCACTTGGAAGAGACGCGTGCAGAAGAACGCGAGACTGCTACGCAAATCTTGGTAGAAGATTGTGAGTTTGTAAGTACAGCATAACTAGAAAGCTACATGAGATAGATCCAGAGATCTAGCAGGTTGGCTAGACAGTATCTACGGTAGCAGATCGCAAGGCTGGAATGAGCAGTAGATCTTGGAGTTGTAAGGTTTACAACAGCTAGTTGAACTAGTTTGAAATTAAACGGTAACCCACATTGTCTATAGTGGAGATAACTGGCTTGGTCCTAGAGTTTTTACCCAGTTGGGTTTCTCCGTCATCATATCGGTGTTTATTGTTTATTACTTTTTATATTACAACTACGGTATTCAAACTTATGACTAAAATTGGATTGTATGTTTAATCATCTAGAAACTAATTAAAAGTGACTTGTTGCTTTAATTAGCATTATTCCAGTATCAAAGATGTATTCTTAAGTCCAATGGTATCTCATATAAGAGATCCTAAGCCACTCAGCCTCCTTCCCGGTGTCCAATAGTGCAACTAATTCGGATTCCATAATTTAGAATGTAAACATTTATCTACGCTATTATGTTTAAAACCAAAATATATTATAGCTAAATCAAACTTTTCATACCATTTTTTAGGTGCATGCTTCAACCGTATAACGATTTCACTAACTTACAAGCCTTATGTTCATTTTGAGGTAGACCAAACCCTTCGGATTGTTCCATATAAACCTCCTCATCGAGATCCCCATTCAAGATGGCATACATCCATTTGATGAACTTGCAAGTTATATATAGAAACTAGAGCAAATAATATCATAATTGATGCTATTCTAGCTACCGGTGCATAAGTGTCAAAATAATTTATTCCTTCCTTTTGTTGATAACCTTTTGCTACTAATTTAGCATTAAAGGTATTAAGAGAACCATCAGCGTCATACTTTCTCCTAAACGCCCATTTACATCCAATAGGGTTTGGATCCGGGTGGCAAATCGACAAACTCCCAAGTGTTATTTGACATTATTGAATTCATTTCGTCCTGAATCGCATCTTTCCAAAAGATGCTATCATGAGAAGTCATAGCTTCTTTATAAGTTTTAGGATCGGTTTGCGCTTGTAGAACAAAGGAAATTGTTCTTACAACATTCACCCCATTTTCCTCTACCAAGTAAAAGGAAATAAGTTGATAATCAATTTTATCTAATCCCAAAGACTTCACAATTCGAGTTCTTTTACTTCTTCATGGTTCACTGGACTCTTCAACGTCTTTAGAAGATATTCCATTTGAGCTAGGGATATCTTTATGAATTTCTCTCAATTCATTATCCGAAGATTATGAATACTCAAAAAACTCTATATCACTTGATTCGATAATCACATTGGTCTCCAAGTTTAATAATATGTAAGATTTGCTATTGTTAGCATATCAAAAGCACACTTAATGCCTCTTGGACCCAACTTGATTCTATTCGAGTTTGTGTTCTTGCAATAAGCAAAACAACCACACTTTGAAGTATCCAATATTTGGTTTTCTTCCTTTCCACAATTCATAAGGAGAAACATTAGTACGTTTTGACAGAATCCTATTTAATATCCTACATACACTCAATAAAACTTCACCCCACAAGTTAAATGACAATTTAGCTTAGGTAAGCATAGCATTAATCATTTCAACTAAGGTTCCATTTTTCCTTTAAGCCAAATTGTTTTGTTCGGGTGTCCTAAGTGTAGAACATTGATTCACTATGCATAATTGTTCAAA
>CAIGRB010009800.1:10831-26225 GCA_903798255.1 Fraxinus quadrangulata
TTATTTTTTTTTTTATTTTTTATTTTTTTTTTTAATAAGAAAGGAACTCTCCCGTTTCTCAGGTGGGTAGGAAGAAAATAATGAATTATTGTGATGTATTTAATACGATAGACATTCAAGTATTGATTTAAGGGAAAATAGGATAATCTAATTTATTTTATTGCTTAGTATATATAATTCAATAATTACATATCAAGTATGAATTTACTTCTTCAAATTCTAATTTGGAACGGATTATCTTAAATTGAATCAATCGTTCTTTCTTAACGGGAATAAGAATTTATCGACTTTTCCAAATGTGAAAATAAATGCAAAAATAAAATAAAAAATCACATGAATCCACAAGTGTGGCTTATTGAATTCTTTTTTAAGGAAAAGTTAAGCTAGGGCCACATTCAACTAGCTAGTTGACCAACAGATAGGAGATTAAGGGATGACTTCAGAAATAAGTGGGTGTCAGTTATAGAAAGTGTTGAGGTAGAAACATGTCCAATATTACGAACAGGCACATATAAACCATCATCACAGTATAAATGAGAGGAAAATGATTTAAGGACTTGCTTGTTAAAAATTGAAGGGGAATTGAAAATCATATGATTACAAGCGGAGTTGATGAACTAATAAGTGGATTTACCTAAGGAAACAGATAAAATACAAGAAGTATGGAATAGAACCTAGTTTATGAATACCTCAAGGTCAGTTGTAGTAAGAGAAGACAAGGAGGATGCATGAGAGTAGTCCAAAGTTGACGAATTAGTCTAAGCAGAAGCATCAACATGCTGGTAAGATGCCTTAGTCATTTGAGCATCCCTAGCATCTTTTACCTTTTTTTCATTGGACAATTTGAGATGCGATGACCTTCCTCCTTATAATAGTGGCACTGGCTGAAGAATCGGTGTTTAAAGGAAGCATCATTGCAATTGGAGTAGGGGAGCTAGGTGGAACAATAGCCATGTCTAAATCAGTAGCATGAGTCCGACGAGTAGTCCGTTATGTCTCCTCATAAATGAGCCCTATAAGAGCAACCTTAAACTCAAGCAAAGGAGAGCGATAAAGTAAAGAAGCCCCGATGTGCTCAAAATCATCTCGAATATTCATCATAAAATGAATAAATTGACAGCGATTGTTGACCCCGAAAAATGGCTCGACAGGTGGCCAACAGAATAATACTCCATGTAACCTTCTTCCTGCTCACGGCAATACATCGTTAGTCACTTGTGACCTTTTTCAGTGGAGGTGGAGGCGGCTGCGAGCACTCTGACGGTCAAGACAGTGTTTCAGTCAACAGAAAAATGACGCCTGACGGTGAAGCAGTCACCGAGATGTGGTTGAGGATATGTGCAAATGTGGTGAAAAGCTTTTTGAGTTAAAAGACTAGAATACAAGGATTCAGATGGGAACCCCACCTTACCATTGTGTGGGGGTATTTATACTAGAGAAGAGAAGGGGAGAACTGTTGAATGGTGGGATATGTGGCTTCAGATCTCGAATGGGTCATCCTTCCATATGTGTCAATCCGTAGATTGACGGGCATTTAATGATTTCTAACATAACAACTGAGTTAACTGTTTGCAACCGCCGCGCGTTCCATCAATCAGTCAGGGACTTGACTTTGGATAGATTTCCTAACAAAAGATCTTGGTAGAGGTGTGGCGAGGCGGATTGTGCAGCGTAATGAATGCAGAGTGCGTGTTAGGCCTTTGCATCCGCCGTGAATGGCAGATGAGTTCAACTCTTCTACGAGGTTCGAAGTCATGGGGATCAGTTCGGAATAATAGAATCAATTCGTCTGACAAGGATTCGGGTCGTTGGCCACGTGGCAACACCAAATCAGTTCGTTCAATACGTGACAGGTGAAGCGGATGGACAAGGTAAAGAGCATCAGAAGGCTCGTAACAACAGTCCCTCAAGTCCGTGTATGGATATTTATATAATGCATGGAATTTGTAGAAACGGTGATATGGTGTCATTCTACGGGCATATACGTTAGTTGTAGACTAGACGAAGAAGTGCGCAGGAGCGAAGTCATGATAAAAGGATGAAGTGATAGGTGTTTGCAACTTTGGAAAAAGTTGTGAAGCGAAGTCCTTGCTGAATGATGAAGTGATAGGTGTTTGCAACTTTGGAAAAAGTTGTTAAGCGAAATCCTGGCTGAAAGACGAAGTGATAGGTGTTGGCAACTTTGGGAAAAGTTGTTAACAATTAAGATCTTTCAATTCATCATGTTAGCTTTTGCATACTCATAAATTAAATAATAGTTGGAAAGGTTATCTTATTCGATAATCTCCAATCTCACATGTGAACAGTCATTTTCTTTTGGTTATATTATAGTGATTCTAAATATATGGACGAGAATAAAGAATAATGCGGGAATAAATACCTAACTATTCAAAGTCCGACATCACTTTTATAGCAGATTGGGAAAAAAATGATGTTGTATAAAACTGAAGGATTGGAGGTGTGAAAAGTGGAAAAATGAACAGTAACATCTTATTGGTTACTGTTACATCTACAATAACTCAAAACTGCATTTTTTAATATAGTAGAATAAATGGTGTAGTACAAAACGAATGGAGAAAGAAACAAACTGATAGGTATTTGTAGGAAAAGATAATAGAACGATGGAGTATGTGATTCTATATTATCTAATTAGTCAATATTTGATATAATTAGTTTTAAATTTGGGTCTCTATCACTGTTTCAAAAGGTGACGTGGAATCGAGAAAGTGAACCAATCAAATTAGTCGATCACACGTAACTTTGAGTTGAAAGATTAAATATTTAAAAAATGAAAATTAATACGTGATTTTTATGATTTTTTTTTTTTAAAGAATTACGTGATTTTTATGAGATGCTCATTGCATTATGATGAAATAGAAAGTGGGACACGAGAAATTGAAATATAACATAAGTAATTGCGATTATACATATTCTAGTGCATTAAGGGTCATGGCAATATATATATGCTCACTGAGAGGTCGTGACCGTGTACTAAAATGTATCATCAAAGGTCTTTGGGACCTACTTCCATGCACTGAGATCGTCTTGGGCCCGTGTACGGGATATTTAACCCTTTGTCTAGTCTATGTGCATATGATTATATTACATTATATCAGAGGGTACATTTTTTGTGAGGATTTCCTGTATATTATGATATAATGAGATTAAACATTTTTTAGTACAGATTTCAATTGATGATTTTATTATGATTATGAGATACAATTACTTAACCAGAACTAAAGTGATTTGCATACTCAGATTTCACTTTACGATAGATTATATCTTTACAAAGAATGTCTCAAGATTTATAATTACTACTATTATAATTGTTATTAGATTTTATAACGTTGAATAATTAATTGATATAAACTCGATTTTTGGTAAATGTGCATAAACTAGAAAATATAATTATTTAAATTTCTTTTATTAGATATTGAGTTTTGATAGCCTTGAATAGTAACTTTTTTTTTTTCGTCCTATGACGACTTTCTTCCGTCTAACATATAATTGGTAATCAATCAATGTTAACCATGATGGTGGATTAGCACCTAGTTGACATCCATTATCGATATAATCTCTTTTCGAGTCAATAAGGGTGATTCGGAATGAACCACGTCACATTATGTAGGAATAAGAAAGAAAACACGTTGAGCACTCTCATTTATCAACTTTAACTTGATAGTTTTCATGAGAATTAAACACTTTTATTTGCGTCCATATAATACTTTATTAATGAAAATAATTCATAACCGATATATTTATATATGCTACCAGGCTACCAGATAATTAGTTGTTTTTGTTAGTTTTCTTTTTGACTCTAAATTGTACACTATATTTATAATGGGCAAATGTAAATTAACGCCCACGTTTGAACTCCATTTTATTTAAAATGTATTTTTCTTTCTTGTTTTTAATTTCACATTCTCCGATAAAATAATATATATATGTAAATTCAAAAAAAAAAAATTTTAACCACATATTTTTCATAAAATCACTATTACAAAATATATTTTTCCTCAAATTTTGATTTTAATGGAGCCCAAACAAGTATGATATGTTCTCCAAGAATTTTATTCTCCCGTACATCAAATTTAAAAATAAATAAATTACTTATTTTAATAGTAAAAGTAATACCATCGGATGCGTAGTAATGTCGTACGCCAGAGCTCGAGCTCATTGCCTGAACTCAGCTTGCCCCAATAATGCTAGTTCCAAGCTTGGGGTTTATGTTGAGGTTGGGGTTAATCGAAGAGATCGGGCTTGTAGCATTTTTGCCCAATCTCCTTGACCTTATCTCATGTTTCCTAGGAATGCTAATCATATTTTAACTACAATTTTCCACTTTTCCTATTTGAATACAAACTCCCAACTTATTACAAAGTTGACTCTAACTCAAACTGTGCACTTATAACACAAACACCTTGTATAACAAGGATAAGGGCTACATGAAGCTGAATCATTTTAGGACTACATCTCCAACATCTATAAATACATGACACAACCTAATTATTCATGTATGTTTTACATAATATTTCAGTATACAACTTTTCGCATAAATTTTTTCTTTGACTTAAGCATCGAGGGACGACGATGACACACCTTGACACATTTGTTTCAAGTATTGAAAATTTGTTCGCGTGTGATTCAAGCATCCAGTTCGAGATCAAGCAGGTGCAGGTTTTTGGTAGCATTATCGACGTCTTCTGTGGAAAGTGTTACCAAAAATCATGGTTAACACATGTTCAGGACATCTTCTAGCAAGCTCATTCGATCCTAACCAGTCCTTTATTGGAGACCATTCGGTTTCCAAGGAGTTATCATTAAGAGAACCACCATACCTATCGACGGAAGTCGCTCCTAGAGCGTTTGAGGAACTCCACGTTAACTCAACTGCTAAATCAGAGAAGTACACCTCAACACCATTATCGCTGAGTGGTCTTATGTCAGATGCCCGGGCCTCTGACACGGTGATGCCGAAACCTCAGGCGTACCTCATGTGCCATTAGGTTCGAGATTAATTATGATGGACTATGCCGATCTTGCCAAGACTATTCAGGATGGAATTGCGGCTGGAACGCTTTAGAAGTCTCAGGCAGCAACATGGTTCACCCCCTAAAATACTTTCACCCTGAAAGTCTTATCATACCCATACCAGAATGATTTAAGTATCGTAAGGTAAAGGAATACGACGGGACAACCGATCCCATCAACTACCTTAATGTGTACATGGATATCATGAACTTGCAGGTCACACCTGATGCCGTAATGTGCAAGGCCTTTCTTCAGACACTCACTAATGCAACTAAGGATTAGTTTTTCGTATTAGAGCCCAACTCCATAGCTTCTTTTCTCAGATTTGGCCAATAATTCCTCCGTTTTTCCGCAAGCAACAAGCGTATCAGGAAGACAAATGCATCACTCATGCAGATGCGTCAAGGATTCAATGAAATACTTCCCAACTTCATCACAAGGTTTAATAAAGAAAGACTCCACATTCCCGACTTACATATCACAGCTGTCGTCTCTGCCCTAACATATGTCGTAAGATGTGAAGTATTCAAGATGTCTCCATCAAATACCCCTCCTAAATCGGTGACTGACCTACTTACTCGGGCTAAGAAGTACATTAACATGGTGGAGACCATGTTTCAAAATAGATATATTCCGCCATCAAGTAAGCCCGAGCATAAAAGGCCGCATGAGTCTAACATACGTTCAGATCCTTTTCGGGGTAAACTAAGGTAAGACCCCACTCAGACATCTTTCTCCCATTGAACATCACGAGGTCCAACATTTTGATGGAAATTAAATATCTTAAAGAGCTGAAATGGCCTCCAAGGCTGTGAGCTCCGTCGGACACCCGAGATAAGAGCAAGTACTGTGATTTTCATCGAGATTATGGGCACACGATCGAATGTTGCTTTGCCCTGAAGCGAGAAATCGAAGCCATCATCAAGTGGCGATTTCTAGGTGCTTATGTCAGCCATAACAAGCGTTAGAAGAAAAACCAAGGCAAGGACAAAGCTCCAAAAGACCGGAGAAATAAACAACCAATAGTAGGCACAATTAATATCATCGTCGAATGGACGGCCGCGGGAGAGGACTCCAGCAGTGGGCGTAAGAATACGCCAGGCAGTATTCCTTGATCTCAAGCATGGATCTTGGTAATGTAGAAGACATCACTTTCGGATCAAATGACTTAGAAAGCGCGTCCTTTCCTTATGATGACGCCTTAGTTGTATCGACGATCATTGCTAATTTTGAGGTGAAGAGAATTTTGGTGGATAATGAAAGCGCAGCTAATATGCTATCACATGAGGCTTTCGTCCAGATGGGTATTTCAGTCGAGTAGCTCAAGTCGGTCAAAACCTCCCTTTAGGTGTTCGGAGGTGGTGTCATTGTTCCAGAATGCATTGTCGAGTTACCTCTCACATTGAGATCAGAAGGGAACAGATAACACAGATCACAACCTTTCATGCAGTTCGTGCTCCCATGGCCTACAACGCTAGACTTGGAAGGCGTTTGCTTAATAAAATTAAGACAATTGTCTCAACTTTTCACCTGACAATGAAATTTCCTACAAGCAATGGGGTAGGGGTAGTTCGAGGAAGTCAAGCAGTAGCCAGACAATGTTATGTTGCCAGCGTTCGAAAGATCAATGTTGATGTCATGCAACTTTCAGAGCTCGAGCTTGACCTTGAACATCACGAGAGACTTGTTCGAGTGGAGCAGATGGAAGAGATCGAACTCGAGCTTGGTAGAAAATTTACCATTGGTCGAGATATTGATGCTACAACCATAGCGGAACTTATTAGTTGTCCGTCCAGAAACATCGACGTATTCGCTTGGAACGTCGAAAATATGCCTAGAATTGACCCCAAGGTTGCAGTACATAGACTCAACATAAATTCAAATGTAAGGCCAGTGATGCGAAGAGTAGGCAGTTTGAGCCAAAACGGTAGGAGGTCATACGAGAAGAAATTTTTAAGCCCATCAATGCGCAATTCATTCGGGAAGTCTAATATCCTGATTCGCTTGCCAATGTTGTTCTTGTCAAGAAAGCCAATGGAAAGTAATGAGTTTGTATCGACTTCACAGATTTAAACAAAGCATGCCCTAAAGACAGTTATAATTTTACCTCGAATTGATAATCTTGTGGACAACACCTAAGGTCATAAATTATGTAGTTTTCTGGATGCTTTCTTTAGGTACTACTAAATATTTATGGTGGAGAAGGACCAGGAGAAGACATCATTTATGGTCGATTCAGCTATATACTACTACAAGGTTATGCCATTCAGATTGAAGAATACATGAACAACATATCAAAGACTTATAATAAGGTCTTTTCCAACTTGAGAGAGAAGAATATTGAGACACGAGTGGATGACATGGTTGTTAAGAGCAAGTAAGTGGATTGTCATATCTTCGACCTTGAAGAGGTCTTCACTACGCTGCGGAAATACAAAATGAAACCCAATCCGACAAAATGTGCATTCGCAGTGGCCTCGAGAAAGTTTCCAAACTTTATATCACACACAGAGGGGTAGAGGCCAACCTTACAAGATCCATGCCTTAGTGTCTATGGAATTCCCAAAGAACAAGAGAGACATTTAGAAATTGACAGGTCGGGTGGCAGATTTAAATAGATTTATATTGCGAGTAGCAGATAGGTGTTTTCCCTTCTTCAAAGTTCTCAAGGGCAATCGAAGTTTTGACTGGAATGAGGATTGTGAACTAACTTTTCAAGAGCTCAAAAGAACATTGGCAACTCCTCCAGTTTTTACCAAATCGGAGCATGGTGATACCTTGTTAGTATACCTGGCCATCTCTCAAAATACAGTAAGTGGGATACTAGTGAAAGAGAGTAGAAAAGTCCAGCGACCAATCTATTATATGAGTAAAGTGATACTTGATGTGGAAACTCGATATAAATTAGCCGGACAGCTTGCTCTTGCCTTGGTTGTAACTGCCAGAAAGTTGCGTCAATATTTTCAATCTCATCCAATTGTTGTACTCACAGATCAACACCTCAGGCACATACAACAGACACTAGACGTCTCATGAAGACTATTGAAATGGGCGATTAAATAGCAAGTTTGATATAGAGTTCAAGTCACTGCCCGCAATCAAGATGCAAGCCTTAGCTGACTTCATTACGGAGCTTACCCTTAGGCCTTAGGGGCAAAGGAAAAGGACCCAAGCAAGACTTTGGAAATTTGGAAAATCTTCGTAGATGGAGCATCAACTAGTTCGGGCTCGGGAGCTGGGGTCATCATCACTAACTTGAATAAAACCATAGAAATCCGATGTGTATTCAGATTGGAATTTGAAGCCACTAATAATGAAGCAGAATACGAGGTTGTTATCATAGCTCAGAACTAGCATACGAGCTTGAGCTTGAGGGTACTTTTGAAAGAAAAGACGAAAAAATGAGTTTTTATTATTTAAAGGAGCATGATTTCAGAAGACGATTCAAGATTTGTGAAATCCTTAAAATTGCAAGAACCGATAATTTAAAGGCCGACGCATTATCTTGTGACAGAACCAAGCATAAAACAAAACCCAAGCATCAAGGACATTGACCACAAGCCCTCTGGATGGATCCGATAATGGAGTTCATAAGTAGTGGGCATTTACCGATGAACTCCCGGGCTAGAAGGAGCATTAGGTCTCGAGCAGCAAGGTATTGCATCATCAAAGGAGTCTTATTTCAAAGAAGCATTACTCTTCCCTACCTCAGATGTCTTAGACCTTCCTAATCCCTCCAAGCATTGGCTGAGGTTCACAAAAGTGTGTGTGGGAATTACCAAGATGCTTGAGCTCTCGTCCATAAACTTATAAGGTACGGGTATTATTGACCTAGCATGAAGAAAGATGCAATGGATTATCTAAGGAGGTATAACAAGTGCTAGAGATTCAACAATATTATACATATCCCAGCGAAAGAGATGACTTCCATCCACTTTTCGGCTCCTTTCGAGCAATGGAGAATCGACATTCTAGGACCTTTCCATTTGGCAAGAGGTCAACTAAAGTTTGTTGCAGTGGCAGTAGAATACTTTACCAAGTGGGTAGAAGCCGAACCCCTGGTAGTGATCTCAGAGCCCAAGCTCAGATCCTTCGTATAGAAGTCCATTATATGCAGGTTCGGGATACCAAAGGTACTCATAACAGACAATGGAATGCAATTCCACAATTTGTAATTCAAAAGTTTTGTACTGACCTCATAATCGACCATCATCTGACCTCAGTCTCACACCCTCAAAGTAACGGCCTTGCCGAAGTAACTAATTGGATCATACTTCAGGATCTCCGAACAAGGATCGGGGATGCTAGAGGCACTTGGCTTGAGGAATTGCCTTCTATACTCTAGACCTATAGGACTTTCCACAAAACATGAACTAGCGAGACTCCATTTACAAGACATTAAAAACTCACCTCTAACAACTCTATTTCACAACAAATTAGCATAAGATCGTGCTCTACGCATGTAGCTAGTAATCCCAAATTAGCAAAAGGTCGTGCCCCACGAATGTAGCTAATAATTTCAAATTAGCGTAAGGTCTTGCTCCGCGCATACAGCTATTACTTCACTTAGCGAAAGGTCGTGCTCCGCGCATGCAGCTATTACTTCAAATTAGCGTAAGGTCATGCTCCACACATGCAGCTATTACTTCACTTAGTGTAAGGTCGTGCTCAAAGCATATATCTATTACTTCATTTAGTATAAGGCCATGCTCCGCACACGCAACTACTACATCTAATTAGCATAAGTACGTGCCTACCTGATAGGATTGTAAAATACATATTTTTTCTTCCTTATTTATGTGCTTGTAATTATTGCCAAAATGTACTCATTACGTTTATATTTTGATTTATGTGGCAGGTTAATGGAGATGGTGTATTTTGGAAGAAATAGGTGAAAAGTGACCAAAGTGAAAGAAAATGAAAGTTCAAGGACTAATGTGCAAATATTCAAAGTTATGTGGAACCTCACGATGAAGATTTGAGAGTATTAAGAGTCAATTGGATGAAATAAGATATCAAAAGGGTGAAATATAGTCAAAATATGATCACACATCAATTTCTAATCGAAAAGTTATGTATTGATTTTCAGACTCATATTCAAATCCATGTTTGACATGGAAAACGATCTAATAGAAAATGATATCTGAGAAAAGTTGTAGATCTTTAAATTATTTTTTCAACGCATCTTGAATCACCTCAATTAGATATTGGGAGAGAAAGATATTGCCAAAACATTGAAGGCTGTCCGGAAGAAGATTTTTAAGTTTATGCGGTCGCATAGCTTTAAACTCCATACGGTAACATCTATGTCCTCAGGGAACTTCAGGGCGTGTTTCAACTCTTCTATGCGATCGCAACACTTTGTAATATGCGGTCGCATAGTTCATTCCCGACAAAAAAATTCTGATTTTCGAATTTAAGTCAATCACCTATGGAAACAACTATAAATACCCGATTTGTAACCCTAGAACGGACCCAAAACGTACAGAACGACTCCCAACTCTATTTTTCTCTTAAATTCATGAATTGTAACTAAACTTCTATACTTGGTCAAAGGAAATTGAAACCTTGGAACCACATATTGTGAGATCTTAATAGTTTTTCTTATTGTTTAATTCTTATTTTGCGTGTTGAATATTCTTCTACACTTATTTCTATGATTAATATATTTAATTGTTAGGAGTTCTACTATTTTGTTTTTCGTTACAATTTACTGTTAAGTTAAATATCAAATCCATAATTATTTGATTCNATGGTGTTTGTGTTATCTAATTTATCGATTTCGCTATTGTGTAAAGCTGTTATTAAATTGAATCTTGAGCGATGGTCTGTGATTATTTAATAATTAGGGTTAATTAGAACACTAGTTTCTAACTAACTAAAATTAAGGAAAGATATGAAAATTATTCCAATGATGAATATTCGAAATATGAATTGAATTATCATTGCATTTATAATCAATTGTGGATTTTCAACGTTGGATGTGGACTTGGACCAATGTTATTTTTATTATTATTTTCGTTAATTTAATTTTCATTGTTATTAATTTCTTTATTTACAATTTTTTGCATAAAAAAAAATCCCCAATCATTATATGGAGCATAAAATATTAAATTACACACTCTTCGTAGGATCGACCCTTATTTTTATTGCTACATTAGTTTTTAGAGGTTAAGGTATTATTTTTGGGTGCCTACGACTGTACACCATTACACACGCTGATGTTTGAGGTCTTTCATGATCCGACCTCAATATCCCTCAACATCAAATGACGCTGAGTTAGGGATCAGGCCGATGGTCGCCATCCAAAAACAACCTCAAAATTTACACATACAAAAAAAGGGCCCAAGTTGCTTGCCAAAATAATGACCAAGTACCATGCTCAAACTCTACCTACAGGAGTTTAAAAATATCATAGCTCGTGAAAAAGGATCGACCTATACATTAAATAAAGAGTTCGAGCTTGTTGGCCAAAAAGTGGTCAAGTAAAATGCTCAAGCTACCCATTAAACAAAAAACTCGAGCTTGTCGACCAAAAAAATTGGTAATGCTCGAGCTACACATTAAATAAAGGGTTAGAGTTTGTTGGCCAAAAAACTGGTCAAGTAAAATGCTCAAACTACACATTAAACAAATAACTCGAGCTTGTTAGCCAAAAGTGGTAACGCTCGAGCTACACATTAAATAAAGGCTCGAGCTTGTTGGCCAAAAAAGAGTTTAAGTAAAACACTCAAGCTACACATTAAACAAAGTGCTCGACCTTGTTGGCCAAAAAACTGGTCAAGTAAAACGCTCGAACTACACATTAAATAAAGGGTTCGATCTTGTTGGCCAAAAAACTGGTCAAGTAACACGCTTGAGCTCGACATGTATATTTCAGAGGTTTGAGCTTCGATTGTCCATGTAAGGGCTCACCTCGAGATTGATGTGTTATGAAAGAACGAACATAATTTACAACAAATGCAAGACAAAATATCGAATTTACATTAAAATCAAAGATAAAGCCAAATCGGGCAATGTACTTGTTACAATTTCAAAAACAAAAAACATGAACAAAGTTCGGGTAGGGACCTAGTCTAAATCCGTAGCGTCAGCAGGGTCCTCGTGACTAGGAGTCCCGACCTCATCAACTTCTTCATCCTTAGCCTCCGACGCGGAAAGCTCGAGCTCGTTGACCGACTTCAGATCCTCGATGATAGGCTTCGAGTCATTAGGCAGCTTGGTCTTCAGGAAAGATCGGGCCAGTTTTAGGCCGTAATGGTATGAGCCTGAACCATATTGCCCGAGCAATGTCCTGAACTCTTTAGATTCCTTAAACTCCCCCACTACTTGAGCTGGAGCTCGAGCTTTTCCAAAATGGTCCTCGAACTCTTTCTTAGCATGAATAAGCTCAAGTTTTGCCTCCTCAGCCTTGTCTTTCGCCACCCTATTTGATCTAGAGCTTTTCTTGTTTAGATTTGCACTAGATCACGTTCCACATCGAGTCTCAAATTTGCTTATCTTTTTCCTCGTTTTGTACCTCGAGTTCGGCCACTTTGCTCGATGTGCTCAGGCTCTTCATAGCCAAACCTCAGACTATGCTCAATGTCTGATAAGTAATGAACAATTAGGGCCTATTTGATAGCACGAAATTTTTTAGGAAAGTTGGAATTCGTTTTATATTTTCCATATTTTAGACTGTTTGATAGGCAAAATTTTTCATGGAATTCATTTTCCACCCTTACGTTATTTTCCTCATAATTCTTGGTTTTCAAGGAAAACCAAGAATTAGTTTTCCGGCTACTTTTTTTTTTTTGTGGCAATTGAAACAAATTCTATTCCCAATTGTAACAAATTATATCCCTTTAATTGACAATTTTCATGAAAAATAAAGCCAAATGAATACCAAAAGATCCAAATTTTCAATAATTTTCATGTAAAAAATTATACCAATCAAACACAATTAATTGACAATTCCGAGTAAAATAAGTTCTAGGTAATTCAATGATCTGTAATTTATTTTTTTTCCACCCAAATTTCATTTTTCCAATCAAACGGACCCTTAATATAATAGCAAACACTAAAGAATGCAAAAAAAAAAAAAAACCTAGTTTGAGGTCGAGTCCATACCTTCAGAGTCATGAGCTCAAGTGCCCTCACCCCCTCACTGGGCTCGACCTCATCCAAGTACGTGTTCACTAAACTCGGGATCAGGGGGCATCAAGCATGTTCCTCCAACATCGAGTTGGGTAGAAGTGCGTCATCCTCTAGGTTCACCATCTTCAGTGTGGTGCGGGAAGTGTAAGCACGAACTGAAGTTCGAGAAAATCGCTGTGGTGAATGTGCTGGGCTCTTTGATGATTGATCGGTCCTGCTAGGGATCTTGCTCGAGTTTGGCTCTCGAGCTCATTTCGTCCCCTTTGACGAGGCACGCACTTTGGGCTTTGGACCATTTGCCTTGTGATGCGTGTTCACGAGGACCTTAGATGGATCAAAAGACATTTCCAAATCTGTAAAAATACCCTCGATGCCCCTCACGTTGGCGAGATCAAGGGTGTTATCCTCGAGTAAATAATCAATTCTTTGCAAGAGGGTCATGATTCACTAGCCTCAACCTATCCCTCTCTAAAACCTCGAAGTATGTCCGACCCTCATTAAACCTATCCTTATCAGGGATCTTCTACCTCGGGCTAAATAGGTGGTCGAGGTCTTGAGATTTAACAAAAAAGAAACGTTATTTCCAACTCCGAAAGAGCTCGGGGTTTCTGGTGTCCTAAACCCCCTACACAAAACAATTGTACCCCGACAAGAACTTCAAATCAAAAACCATCCTTAAGAGGTCGATCCTTGACTCTACCTCGAGGTATCTACATAAAATAAACAAATATACCAAGAGCCTCCACCTATTAGGGGCTAATTGGCTCGGGCAGATAAAGAAGGATGTTAGGAAGTGGATAAAGAATGGTTGGAGAGGCCACCTAAGCCCGACCTTTAGAGCATCCCTAAAGAAAGTCATCTCTCCCTCTCGAGTATCTACTACTATTTCATTGGGCTTGGGTGTCCTAACGTCATATAGGAGCATAACTTCGAACTCCCTAACGATTTTTATAATCACATATTCTTTGTACTTGGTCGCTCCCCTAGGGTAAGTTAAAGTTGTTTCGTCCTCAGGGTGCGAGGCAATAAGTACGGCTATAGGGATAATGAACACACCTTCGTCCTCGAGGCTCCTAGTTGCCGAACTCCTAGAAGACTGACTACTACAATTACTTGAGACCTCACTGCTACTACTCGACATTGTACTGCTTAAAATAAATAACCTAAAGCTCGAACACTTATCTCTTAAAGTTGCCGCTTACAAAAACTCTCTAAGCCCCGAACTTGAACTACTTTTACTGAAAGTTGAGAGTGAACAAGTGAAAAATGAGGGGTGAAAATGGGGTATTTATAGGAGTTAGATGAAGGTTAAATGACGTGCAATCTTGACCCTTGAATCATGCCACGTGTCAACCATCCAAGGTCGTTTGTTTTCTGCCTTACACGCGTCCAACACGTGTCAAACACCCAGCTGTTACCCACGAACACCCAAATAAGTTCGATCTCAAGCTGTTGCACCTCGTTGCTTCTCACCTTGCAGCTCAAGTACGTAACTTTTAGCTACGACCTAGATGCATAGGGGTCTGTGATGCATAGTAATGTCGTATGCCCGAGCTCGAGCTCATTGCCCGAACTCAACCTGCCTCAATTATGCTAGTTCCAAGCTCAGGGTTTATGTTGAGGTCAGGTTTAATCGAAGAGGTCGGGCTTGTAGCACTTTTGCCTGATCTCCTGACCTTATCTCACGTTTTCTATGAATGTTAATCATATTCTGACTACAACTCCTCACTTTCCCTATTTGAATACGAACTTTCAACCTATTACAAATTTGACCTTAACTCAAACTGTACACTTCTAACACAAATACCTTGTATAACAAGGATAAGGATTATAGAAAGTTAAATCATTTTAGGACTCCGTCTCCAACATCTATAAATACATGATCCAACATCATTATTTAGGTACGTTTTACATAATATTTCAACATATAGCTTTTCGCATAAATTCTTTCTCTGACTTAAGTATTGGAGGGGTAACGATGACACACTTGACGCCTTTGCTTCAAGTATTAAAGATCTGTTTACGCGTGATTCAAGTATCCAATTCAAAATGTGTAGGTTTTTGGTAGCATCACCATCCAAAAATATACCATGAAAATGTTATATAATAGTTGGCCAAACCTGCTCTGCTCAAATACGTCTGGCATCACGCGCTGTGGAGTTCGTGTTATTAAGATCGGTATATCCTGTTAGTTTATCCTTTCAGGCAAAGCAGTTGTGATGAAACA
>CAIGRB010009800.1:27812-42830 GCA_903798255.1 Fraxinus quadrangulata
TAAAGTAAACGGTGACTCGAGGTTGTTAATAGCTTACTTTTTTTGCTATTTATCTTCTATTATTGTTATTTTTTTGTTTTGATGATTTCTGTGGGTTGTTTAGATGGGTGAAAATTGTCAGGTTTAGGGTTAGAAATGGAAGAGAACGAACTCGAAGAAGGAGAGGCTGGCTGTTTTCAGAATGATGGTGACGATTCCACCATTGACCCTGATATTACTCTCTCCTACATTGTAAGTTCATTTTCTTTTGAATTTTTTTTTTTTTTTTTTTGTAATTCAGTTCTTCGGTTTTTTAAGCTGGATGTTGTCTGATTTATAACAGATATCCTGTTCACTTGTCAATTATGTGTGATATTTCTGTTTATTTTTAGTTACTTATGCCTAATAATTTCGTAACAAGAATATGTTAACAAAAGGCATACTATATTGTATTTTGGATAATTGGTATTTTGTATTTAATTGAATCTTGTTCAGATTTAGTTAAGGAAGATAAGAATACTGTGTTTGGGCATTATTTATGATGTCTGCTAAACTGTTTCTAGCTTCTGAACTTCCAAAGATGGCTAGACTAGGACTAGAGATAATGATCTGTCATATAGAGTTGTTGAAGTTACTCATTGTTGGTATCTTGATTAGAATGTATATCTAATGTGTTATTTTGCACTTTTTGAAGGGGGAGAAACTCCAAAATGTTCTCGGACATTTTCAGAAAGATTTTGAAGGAGGAGTTTCAGCTGAGAATTTGGGTGAGTTGACACAAAGAGTGACTGATCACATAAAATTCAAGGGTCACAATAATGTGGCTTAGAGTATGAAGTACTGATCGGGACTTTGATTGCTTAACAGGGGCAAAATTCGGTGGCTATGGTTCATTTTTACCAACTTATCAACGGTCTCCTTCTTGGACTCGTCCAAGGAGTTCACCTGAAGTTCAAAACTGTAGTGAGCCCAGATTCCTAAACAATGTGAATTCGGAGGTAGATACTTTTAAGTTTGAATCTATATTTTTTCTGTTCATGATGTTTTACAGCACAATGGAATTAGGATTTGTCTCGCCTGACATGAAAATTCTAGTTTACTTGACCACTTTGAGTTTATACAATACAGGACGGTAGGGAAAACTTATTCGCTTCAACGAGTGATTCTCTATCAGTAAGGCCTGGAGCATCTTCAAGAAAGACTGCAGCCATATGCGATTCTGTGAAAAGGGATGTCTCCACCCTGTCTACACATGCTGAAGAGCTCACTTCAAACGTTGGGCTTGTTAAGAAGTCTGGTAATCCTTCTGAACAAAGAACTTTGAAAGTTCGAATCAAAGTTGGTGCTGAAAATTTGTTGACACGACAGAATGCTGAAATCTACAGTGGACTTGGTCTTGATGTATCTCCATCATCTTCATTAGATGATAATCCAGTAGTTAGTGAAGGTTTATGTGGTAACAATCAGGATGTGCCAGACGAATCTCCTATTAGTATTCTTCAGGTGAATAATAGTTCCTTGACATTGATCTCAACTTTCTGATTCTTTCTTTTTTATGGTAGATCAACATGATATTATGAGGTTTGTTTTGACATTGTACTATTACTGCATCGGAACAGATTATGACATCATTTCCTGCCCACGGGAGCCTTCTTTTATCCCCTCTATCCGATGATCTGATTCGTCTCTTTGAAAGAGGAAAGCTTACGGGGAAGAGTCAATCCAAATTCGTGCATAAAGAAACCTTGGAAAGTTCTGGGATGTTATCTAGTGGGTCTCTGTCTAGTAGGAGCAATCAGAAAGTTTTAAACCTGAAGAAATGGAAGTCATCTGAAAAAGATCGCACGTTTTCTACACAATTCATAAATGAGAAGAACAATGATATTCCGCTGAAGAGGGAAACTGATATTGACGTTTTAGGTTGTGAGGAACTTGTTTCTAATGCTCTTAAACTCCCGCTTTTATCGAGTTCACAGCATGGTGATGGTAATCCTATGAACGGTACTTCTAAGGAAGTTGATATTTCTTCTAAAGATGGGGTGAAGGACAAAACCTGCTCTGGACCGATAGAGAAGGAAATTTTCGGGAGTTTGTTTGCTCAAGATATTGACAAGGTTGAGGAGTACAATGAAGATCTGCATCCACCTGACAAGGTTTGGGAAAATAGAAAAGCAAATTTTGGGATTGACAGTGTAGCTTGTCCACAGGATGATGCCCAAAAAGCAGAGAAAGTTCAGTTTGAGTCAAATTTCTGTAAGGGGAGAAAGGCTTCTGCTGCTGATGCCAAACAATTAGCGGTTCAGAAAGACAGTAATGAGGACGGTGTGAAACTAACTCCTGGAAAGGAGCAGATATCTTCAGCGTCCAGGAAGAAATCAAAAGGAGTTTGGAGTGGAGGTTCTCAAGGTTCAGGTGTTTCAAAAGATCAGTTAATGCATGATTCTTCTTTGATGCCTAAAAATAGGAAGAGCTCTTCTGGTAACAATCTTATGTCTAAAAATGATTCACTTGATTTCAAGAGGGACCATGGAAAGCCTGGAGACAGATATAAGGACTTCTTTGGAGACCTAGAACTTGAAGAAGAAGATAGTGAATCGATTTCAGGGGAAATGCCTTCCTCGAGAAGGCTGAAGGACTCTCAGCTAATTGAAAAAAGAAGCATTGTTGAATGTCATACTGCATCAAAGGAGAAACGTGATGTTAAAAAAATCGAAAAGCCATCTCCTTATTCTGCAATGGCTTTGAGTATGGCTCCTCAAACTGTAAGTGGGCACACTTCTGATGCTACGCCTGCAGGAGTGGTTCCTTTCGTCCAAGAAGATTGGGTCCTGTGTGATAGGTGTCAACAGTGGAGACTTCTTCCACTTGGTACAAATCCTCAGAGTCTTCCTGATAAATGGCGTTGTAGGATGCTCACCTGGCTGTAAGTTTTGTCAATGTTATATTTATAAACTAGTCATTGGCTAGTAAAAAAGAAAAAACAATTTATCTCAAATATATATGGAATAAGGCTTAGTTTGTTTCAGTAAGCTGCTCCGAATGACACTCTCTGTGTGTGTATGTGTGTGTGTGTGTGGAGTACTCGACTCTTGATAATTTGAATATTCATCTAGGCCTGGAATGAACCACTGTAGTATCCCTGAGGAGCAGACTACAAAGGCTTTACGTGCCCTCTACCATCTTGCTCCTACTTCAGCTCCTGCCCCTGCTTCTGAGAGCCAACACAATCCGCTTAATTATCCTGCTAGGACATTGTTGGGAGTATCATCAGCTGATGCTAAGTGCCTTGGTGAAGACCAACAAAATATTGCTTCCCAAGATACAGTCAGTGGGAAGAAAAAACATGGGTCAATAGACACGACAAATTCAAAAGACTTAGATGATCCCACTCACTTTTTGGACTCTCAGAAGAAAGACGTTAAGGTACCAGGGAAAAATGGAGCGAACTACTCTCCTTCTGTTGATGCATATCAGCATTTGCGCCACTCTAGTAGTGTAGTTGTAGAGAAGCGAAAGGATAATAAGAAAGAGAAAAAATCATCACTAGAGGGCCATTCTGATAGAGGTATCTTAATTCAGTATGACTTTCCATTTAGCTTCTTGAACTTCATTAACTGGAATTATCTAAATTTTGTCTTTAATATTTGTAAATAGGTACAAATTCAAAGGTAAAGAACAAGAGAGAGTCTGATTCAGAGAGCTTCAGAGTTTCTAAAAAAGTTAAGAGTGAGAATGTACATTTTGGTGATGAAAATTGGACCTCTGACAATGGTGGAAACTTTTCAAAAGCAGGCCGTAATTCAAGTAGTGGTTTGTTAATTAAGGCTTCAGGGACTGATCGAAGAAAATATTCCAACCCTATGGGTTCCAGGGGCGATGCAAAGAAATCAGCTAAGAACCCAGAAACCAAACCAGGGACTTCAGGTGATGGTTTGCTGTGTACGAGAGAATATGATTGTCAGGACTCTGTTAAGAAGAGGAAAGCGAATGAATATCATGATTTGCCTAGTGCTGAACAACATCCCAAAGACCATGAGGGTTTTATCGAAGAAACCCATGAAAGTAACCACGGTAAAGAAAAGAAAACAAGAATATCCAAGTCCGAGGGAAAAGACACCAGCAGAAGCAAAGGCAATGTAGCAATGGACAAAAAGAGTAGGGGTATGAAGGACCAACAAATCGAAAATGCTGCAGATTATTTGAAAAGTAATATGGGTTCTATACAGCCCTCTGTTGCTGCCAACTCAAGCTCTTCAAAGGTTTCTGGATCATGTAAAAACAAACCCAGTGTCCGCGAAATGAAAGGTTCCCCAGTTGAATCGGTGTCTTCATCACCTTTTCGGTGTCCTGATTCATCAGCAGGAAAGAACCCTGTCCTCAAAGATGAATTTCAGGACTCTGGAATTTTGACTTTGGCTAGTCCAAGAAGGTTTTGGGGTGGTGAAGATAATGGGGGCGATGATCGATCTGGGATGGTGATAAAGGACACAACTTTCAACATCACCCATCACAATTCTCTAGATTCCCTTGTTCTTGAATTTTCAAATAGGGATTTGTGTCAACCATCTGATGGTAAGGTCGAGGCAGAGAGTTTAACTTGTCATGATTTTGGCACTGAACAACCATCTGATCGTATGGTCAAGGCAGAGAGTTTAACTTGTCGGGATTTTGGTACCGAACATGTTACCAGTGACTGTGTTGATTGCTTAGGCCAAGGTAATGAAGAATGCCAAGATGAAGAAAGACCAAGTACTCAAAACAGTGGGCATCAGACAGAGAAGTCTGGAAAGGGGTATTCTTCGCAGTCTAAAGACAAGACTCGTAATTCTAGATCCGACATCGATAAAGTTAAGAACAAGATTTCGGATTCTTCCTCTGAATCTGTAGGTCATTTGCATTCCTATGAGGAAAAATTGAAGAGCGGAAGAAACAAGTGCGACGAAAAATTTGTTACTCCTGATAAGGTGGACAAGATATTCATTTCTAAGAAAGATTCTGCTGAAGGAATATTAAGTGACAGTGGAAAAGGAGAAAGTCAGTTAAAATTTGGAGGCCATAATGGTTCAGATGTTAGATTAGATGTTACTAAAGGCCACGATAAAAGACATAAACTTAAGCGGGACCATGATGATGAAAAATCATCCAGAAAGCTTCTATCAGATAAAAGCGACCGGGTCGTGGTTGAATCCTCCAGTAGAGGGAAGTCACACTCGCTACCACCCTTGGCAAGAGGTCAGGCTGAAACAGTAGCAAGTATTTCTGGATCTAAGAAAGAAAATGGAGAAAACATTTTGGCAATTGATGCATTTGAAAATTGTGATTCATTAAAGGCACATAGACAGGGTAAAAAAGCCGAGAAGAATGAAAGCCAGTCCTTTAATATGAGACATCCTACTCCAGAAGCAAACAAGGGTCGGGATCTTGAAGCCCCAAGTCCTATTCGAAAGGATTCCTCCAGTCATGCTGCTACGAATGCGATAAAAGAGGCGAAGGACCTTAAACACATGGCAGATCGTCGTCTCAAGGTTTAGACAAATCCTGTTGAATCTGACGTAGTTATTGACATTAATATGGTACCTGTTTCTTACATGGTCCTCTGTTGCAGAGTTCTGGATCAACTGAAAGTACAGGCCTATACTTTCAAGCTGCCCTCAAGTTCCTCCACGGAGCATCTTTGTTAGAATCTGTAAACAGTGACAGCACCAAGCATAATGAGACAATTCAGTCAACTCAAATGTATAGTAGCACAGCTAAACTCTGCGAGTAAGTTACAAGCAAAGGATTTATCTGAGATATCTGCGCTTAACATAATTAAAATTTTTTTATGCATTTATTTTGTGTTGATTTTGTGTTTGAGGGTGAAGCTTGTGAATCTATAAGTTGTTTCAAATGTATTTATTTTGCTGGGCACTTTGTGCTGTTTTTGTGTTCTCTTTTAATGGATGAATGTGAAAAGCCATTGAATGCATGGATTTTAAATCTGATGGTTCAGATTGTTTGTTTGTCACTTTTAGTATAATCTAATTACTTCTTTAATGGAATTTTTAAGGGCTTGTACAGCTCCTTTCATGTTGACAAATTGTTTTTTGTTTATAGGTTCTGTGCTCATGAATATGAGAAGTTGAAAGACATGGCTAATGCTGCTCTGGCCTATAAATGCATGGAGGTCGCATACATGAAAGTAATTTATTCTTCACATACTAGTGCAAGCAGGGATCGGAACGAGTTGCAAACTGTTCTACAAATTGTTCCACCTGGTAATTTGTGACAAAATATTCTTATTAAGATTGCAAGCTAATTCACAGTCAGTATTTAATTGTGAGATTAGCAGGCATGTTTCGAGATGAAGGACATAGATTAGGATTACTGCTTTTTCGTGCTTTTTGTTTATTCTCATAATAACACAAATCAATTTGTTCCCACAATTTGATAGGAAAATAATGATGCTGCTTAAAAATTGAACTAAGTTTGCCTTTAAAAATCAGAAATTGATCTAGTTTTACGTTTTCTTCCGGACAAAAAGTGTTAAAGACTGGACTCTCAAATGATTTGTCTTAACTACATGCTAATCTGTTTTGGCAGTAATAAACAGCATAAAAATAATTGATAACGGAAATATGTTTCCAAAGACTCCTCTGTTGTACAATGGAATGCTCAATTTTATTGTAATTGTAGCTGTATAGAAATTTCTTCGCCATTTTTGTTTTGGTGAAGTGCTTGCTTTTCTTTCAGGAGACAACTTTCGCAATAGTTACTCTCTTTTGTAATTTTCATATTACCATTTAGGTGAATCTCCTTCCTCTTCGGCTTCTGATATTGACAATGTGAACAACCAATCAACTGTAGACAAGGCTGCCTTTGCCAAAGGTGTTGGTTCTCCTCAAGTTGCTGGAAGCCATGTTATCACTCCCAGAAATCGTTCTAGTTTTACAAGGCTACTTAACTATGTAAGCACAATTTATTACTCAGGTGCACGACAAGACTTCTTACAGTAATTTGCAAAAAGAGTCTACGAACAAGTGTATATTTGAAATATTTGAGATAGTTTCCCTCCAAATTTTGGAATATGAGATGCTTGTTGAACTTTACCCTAACCATTAGCAGTGGTTTATGGGTGTAGCTCTCACATTGAGGGTGAACCACACTAAATATGTGCTCGTGTGCTTTGCTTGTTTTATTTTTGATTATGACTTAATCCATAACTATAACAATGATTCCAAACCATTATGACCAAATCTGGTTTATAGTTTTCATACTTCTCGTAGCCGGTAACTTTTAGGGATTTTCTGGGCATCAATCCCATGAAGTTCACATGCACTACTTGCAGTACAAAGCTGCAAACCTTCGCACAATGGCTTGGCACTTCTCTATGTTTCTTTCTTTCCCTGGGATATCTTTTTGGTGGTGGGGTTGGAGGAATTTTTTGTGTCTTACATCGAATTCTTACTTATTTTCAATTTTTATAGGCTCAGGATGTTAGTTTTGCTATGGAAGCCTCCAGGAAATCGAGAATTGCTTTTGCTGCTGCTAATCCAAGACTTGGAGAAACACAACATAGAGAGGGTATCTCTTCTGTCAAAAAGGCACTTGATTTTAATTTCCAAGATGTGGATGGATTATTACGCCTTGTTCGGGTTGCCATGGAAGCCATCAGTCGTTAAACTGCCTCTTACACTTCAAAATAAGCCAATCCAGGGTCTCTCACTTCTCCATTTCCTATTTGTCATTGAAGGAAGAAAATAGAAAAGGATCTCTTATTCACCAAATTCTACATACTAGGAACTCAATCAAATCAGCACCCTTGTATATCTGTACAGTAATGGTTTGTTTGGTTGGGTGGATTTTGTATGGGTTTGGGCAGTATGAGAGGAAACAAAAACCTAAAATCTTACCTATTTTACTGTCCGGTTCAGTATGGTGTACAATACATGCGTATTCTTCAATATGGTTGCTTCGTGGATGAGAACAAGTGCCTGGAGTTTTTCAAGCATGGTTGATGTTATCCATAAACTTCTGCATGATTTCATGGTTGAACTCGTGGCCCGACTAACAATGTTTACAAGATTGGGAAACCTGGTCACTTGAGATAGTGGAATTCAATACCTTCATCTCCATTATTGTTGGATTGTTGGTGGAGTTCGAAAGATTTTGCCCCCAAAATAACCTTTTCCTTTAATACCGACAGAACTGAGGAGTTCATGCCAAGCTCATGAATATAAATTCGATCCTATTGACTCACCAAGTTCCAGCACAATCTGAGGCGAACACGACACTCAGGTTAATTTCCATGTACATTTTATTATTCGCATGTGCCACATCTGTGCTTTTTATTTATCAGATCTTATATTTTCTGATTTTAATGTTTGCAGGTTTTGTCTTACACTTTCTACTCTCACAATGGAGACAATTACCTTGCATTGTTCATAAAGATAAGTAGAAATAAGTTGCTAAAACGTGCATGCAGAGCACAAAATAAATAAAAAAGGGATGGATTGAGATTATCCCTTCAAAGGTGTGTTATATTTACTTTTTGTACAAAGTTGATTTTTAAGAAATTAAAGATAGGATTTCGTCTGTTGAAGTTCCTCTGGTTTATGTTGCAATTATCATTTCTGTAAATAAACATATCATATGATTTCGACCTTTCATCAAGTACAGTTGACAGGTAATTGCTAATTGTCTTCATTGAATTCTTAAAATATGCATCTGTTGAAATAAGTTTGACTGGGGAAAGGTTTGAAATAAAATGTTCAGCTAATTTTGTAACGTGTTTTGTTGGATTAGTTGTTTTGCCCTGAAAAAAAAATGCCATTTGTTTAAGAAAATTAGTATCTATGAAACACATGTTTTGTTTATGAAATGCCATTTGGAGCTTGATGGGTAGTTATGGACATGAAAAAGATTCTAACTAATATATTTTTAAATATATTGTCAATTTCCTCTCCATTTATCCCTTAAAATTGCACGTGGATGGCCAGATCTTTGTCAAACGTGGGTTCTTGTGTAGGAATCAGGGTATTAGAAGGCGCTCTTAATCCCAGCCTAGGCAGTGGGCTTAAAGAAAACGTCCTGCTTAGGGGCAAGGCTTAAATTAAAGACGGTAGACTCTATGTTGATTGTCCAAGGTTCGTCTAGACGGAAGAATGCATTCATGTTTTTGTGGATCGATATTCCGGAGTCTAGAAGATGGGAGCTCGACCTGATCAGTAAAGATAGTAAATCGGTAGTTAAAGGAATGTTCATGAGAGCCAAGAATGTGAAAATGACGACATCCATCATACCTAGCGATGACTCGAGTCTCACCCACTAGTATATAAACATTAAACACAAACACCGTCAACAAGTAGGTGTAAATGATGGCAAGTTGAGGTGGAATAAGAATCTAAACCCGTAGTCATCTTTCAATTTTAGTTTTGCAATTGTATTACTTCTTGAAAGAGTGGTGGAGGCGCCGAACTAAGAGCAATTTACTGTGTGATGTCTCCAATGGGCGGTGGTGGGGATTTGGAGAGGGGTGGATTTGCTTGGCGTTATTTCATCTTCTTTTTTTGGGTTTTTGGTCTTGTGATCTTGAACCCCTCTCTCTCTCTCTCTCTCTCTCTCTCTTGTAGTTGTTCTTGTTCTATATTTTTTACTTTCTTTCTTCTGATTGGCAAGGCGAGAATTAAAATAATCGCATTTTATCGCCCCTGAAGTTTTTATTTTTTTTAATCAATTCTATGCACGAGTCCGTTTGATTGCAAGGGTGGAAAATGGGTGGAAGGAAAATGGATTTCAAGGAAAATAATTGCCTAAAAATTGTTTTACAGATCATTGTTAATTAAGTGTGTTTAATTTGTATAATTTTCCACCCGGAAATTTTTAAAATTTTGTATTTGTTTGGTTTTGTTTTACATGGAAATTGTTTATTAAAGTGATAATTTTTTTCCATAATTGATTATAAAATTTGTTTCAATTGCCAAAAAGTTTAAAAAAACGAAAAAAAAATTATTTCCTAAAAAATCATTTTTTTCATCAAAGTTTAGTGTTTTTTTGATTTTGTTTTACATGAAAATTATCTTTTTTTATTACAATTGGTTATGACATTTGTTTCCATTGTTTAAAAAAAAAAATGTATCTGCCGGTGGGAAAATATTTTCATGCAAAACAAGGAAAAAGGTGACGTGGTGGGTGGGGAGGAAAAATGTTTTTTGGGAAAAATTTAAGCTATCAAACAACGCAAAAGATAAAAAATAAAAAAAATTTCCTAGTTCCATAGAAAATTATGTATATCAAATAGGGCCTAAGAGTGGAGAAATGTTCCCATCCGTGGCCCGAATCCCTGAAGAGACGAGATATTTTGCCGTTCCTACATAATATTATAATTTTCCCTATTTAATTTGTTCAATTTCTCGCAACTTTAAAAATTCAATACAACTAGATAATTCGTGATCGCGATAAACGAAGTAAAGACAAATGTGAAAATAGGGGAATAAGTATGAATCAAAAGTAAAACTCTCTATTTTCGAATAATAAATTCTCCCTCGACTCAAATATTTCTTCTCCATCTTAGAGGCCTCAATCACTAGAACTTATTTTCTTCATAAATTGTCAAAGTTTGGATTGCGTTGATGTTAAAGATTGCTGCTTGACACTTGTTATCAACCTCATCAACTTAAAAACTCCAATAAAATTTGCAAAACAAGTCAAGAGTGAAACTATTCGACTTCATATATAGAGTAAAGGGTTTATGATTCTTATTATGATTCGAAAGTTTTATCTGAAAACGTCAACTTTGTTATAATGCAAGTGTGTTACACTTCATTTTTGTTATTAATAAATAAAATATAGTTAAATTATTGGAAAAATGGTTAAATGTAGCCTAGATTCCAAGCTTCTCAAACAACTTTGAGACTAGTGTAGTATAGGGTCCGAAAGATGAGTTTTCATGGAGTTTAACTATTATTGGAACTAAATTATTGTCAGCCATTTGTGTAAAACTAATATTTTCTTAACCTAACCTAGTATATTCATTAATTAGAGAATTATTTTGCGGACTGAGGAACAAAGGTTGTAGCAGAAGTGGATGAGTCAAAAAGACGTTTATATGGTAGAAAAGTAACTTTCACTACAAATATCTTTGGAATATGCATGCATGCATATATTCCTTCATGTTCATCTCTATCCAGGATTACATTTTTAAATCTTGACTTAATCCAAGGAATTTGAGGAGAGGGAATTCCAATGGTCGGTTGTGTGGGTGGGTGGCTGCAGATAATTAATCCATATATGTTCACAATACTGGTTAGTTCAGAAGGTATTTGGTGGAGATTAAAATTAAATTTTTAATGAATTGTGATAGAAGTTTTTGAAATGTGTGACTGAAATGATGTGGGACTCATAAAAAATGTGATTAATATTAATTGTTTGACTTTTACTTAAATTAAAATTTGATTTTAATCCGACCCAAATATGCCTTCAATAAGTTATTGAGCTTTTGACCAAAGGCTAGCTTCAGGGTTTTTTGTTATGATTCTATCACATCCAAATTAATTAATTTTGATGTCATGATATGATGTAAGCATGTGGTGTTCCAAATTAGGCACTACTTTATCTTTATCCATGTTCGGTTTTGACTGCACAACTCTCCTCATAAACAACTCTAATTCTTCAGACATCGCAGTGGGTGGGCCGGCCGCCATTGTTCTTCTATAGGTACAACCCAATGAATTGTTGTTAAGATTTGAGATTTCATCTTAAAATGTTAACTTTATTAAGAAGAGTAGTTCAAATTCTTATAAATTGGTCTATGTATTCATCTTTATTCGATGTAAATTTTATCCATTAACATGCCTCCTCAAGATGGTGGCTCGTTTGAACAAAATAATCTTGAAATTCGTGTGCTCAATTTGTTTGAGTCTTAATCGGATCGAATTGCTCGTTGGAACTTAACAGGCCATGATACCAGATGTTCCATCTTAAAATGCCAACATTATTAAGAGGAGTAGTCCAAACTCTTATAAATTGGTATATATATTCATTTTTATTCGATGTGAGATTTTATCCCTTAACAGTTGTGATGGTAAAAAATAAATTATATATAATTGAATCTTAAATTATTCGTGGTAGTAAATAATAATGAGATACAAATATCATTATTACGAATAGATCAGCACGTGTGACTTTTTTTACTTGTGAAGTGAGTAGCTAATCTCATAATCTAAAATATATTAATATTTAAATGAACGCGTTGATGTTTTGTTAAGAGATCAAAATATTGGAAACCCACTAAAGAGATTCCACATAAATAACTATCTGAGTGCCAGTAGTTAATCTCTAGCATTTTGTGAAATTAGTTTTTCGACTTGAGGTCATTATAGTGCCTTATGAGTACAATCGTACTTTAGTGATGTCAGATGTTGTCTGTTATGAGTCGCCAATACGATATCGTTTGAATATGTCAAGAATCAGATGAATATTATAAATGATCAATAGAGAATTTTTTTTCTTAGTTAGTAAGTGGTTATAATCTACCTTTTATTCGATTAAATTGATTTTGAAATACTTGGTCAAAGTAAGTACGTGAGTCAAAAAGAGTTTATAATATTATTAACTTGGATAAAGCCACTTTGTCACGATGATTTGATAGAAAACTTCATAAAATTGCACGTGGTAGTAGATGATTTAATGGAAAAGTTGATTGTGTTTTAAATTATCTCATGATAAAATGTCACGTGGCATTATGTCAAACTATATGTCAATTTTGATGTTCATGTAGCATGCTTGAATTGATGAAAAATATGATCGATAATCGAGATTGACACACTTACATATCTCATAATTGATCGAACCATATTGATGAAATTATTATAGTTTCACGCTAAATGAACAAGATTGATTTTATCATACTACGTGATATTTCTCGTCACATGCATTGCTCTAATACATTGCTAGATGTCATTTGGGACGAAGAACGTGAATTAATTAATTTAGATGTATTAATGATAAATGAAAAGAGAGTTTTAATCTATCTTATTTTGATTAGATTAAAAAAATAATTTACGTCATCCAACATCGTGATCTGAAACTTAATGAATCACACACGAAAGTGAGAACTAAAATAATGTGAATTAATTAACGGATAAGTATTGATCATTTGTAGAATTAATTAATTGAATTGTTTATTAATGGACTTAAGTTAATTGATTATATTAATTAACTTCTGTGCCAGTTTAATTAATTAGATTAATTAAATATTGGGCTGGCTTATTTTTAATGGGTATGTCAAGCACAATTAATCATCTATAAATAAATAATTAGAGCTTGAATTTTTCACATATTGTCACAGTAGCAATTGAGATTGCAATTACAATTTAATACATATCTTATAATATCATAATATTGC
Organism: Fraxinus quadrangulata; assembly: GCA_903798255.1. Taxonomy (NCBI): domain Eukaryota; kingdom Viridiplantae; phylum Streptophyta; class Magnoliopsida; order Lamiales; family Oleaceae; genus Fraxinus; species Fraxinus quadrangulata. Next base: position 41,176 of record CAIGRB010009800.1, read on the forward strand.
TAGCGCAAGAAAGAAAATCCATAATCTCTCATTTTTGTTTTCCTGTGTGGATTGTCATTGGTGTTTAGACAATTCAACAATTATGGTGTGCAAAGATCGTGATTCACAAAAGCGTGCAAAGATTGTGATTGTTCTTATTCTAAAATTAACAAAGGAGTTTGCAAAATTTGTTAAAGATACAATTCTAATCACAATTTCTAACTAAACACGAAGATTATCATTGAATGAAATTTAAACTAATTTTAAATTCTGTTGTGCATGTAAAAGTAAATTCCCGATAGAAGTACCAGAGCCAACTTTATGTTTGTTAAAAATTATTTTTGAACTTTGAAACAATCAATAGTTGATTGTTGTTATTTTCTTGTTTCTAACTTTTAAGAAAATTATTTTCATTTTCTAAAATTTGTTTTTGAAAAGAAATTTTTTTTTTTTTTTGTCAAAAGTGGATATGTAGGACACCAGTGGCGACACCGTTGCCGTCGGCAGTGCGCGCTGTTGAGCGTGATTGCAGCGCGCAACGACATGCATCGCTAGGTATACATAATAACAACAACGAACTCATAGACCTAAAATTAATAAAGGGCCCGCAGGTCCAAAACAATAAGAATTAAAATTAATCATTAAACACATCCACGTGGTCGAGTCTATAATTATCTACTAGGTATACATTCATTATATAAATGCATATTTCAAGTTTTTAGTAATTAAGATCGTCTAACTAATTTAGACAAAATGATTGGAGCAATTAGATAATTAATTAATCAAACTAATCAATTAATTTAATTAGTGAATTTATTTAATTAGTATTAAATTTTAATTAAATATCAATTAGAGTCAAACTCTAATTCCATAATTTTAGGACGTGATTAATTTAATTAAAATCAAATTTTAATTAAATATTAAACTCTAATTCCAAAATTTTGGGACAAATTGAATTAATATTTTAATTTAAGATAAAATTCCTAAATAAAATAAAATACAATTTAGGGTTAAAGTTCTAAATTTAAGTTAAAAATCGCATTCTGACTCATTTTAAAATTATAAGAAGAGCTCCCAATTTTTTTAAATTCAAGCACCTGCGTCGATCTTGAGCAACAAAGTAAAACCACCAAGAGTTGGACTAAACAAGATTCCCAAGTTCCACAAGATTACTCTAGTTGTCGTCAAGTTCTATGATTTATGAGTCTAGGATCATCCAAGTGAATGGCCCAACAATATTACATATGTCAACTCCAAAACTAAAATTGGAAAAAGGAAAAAAAGAAAAGCACCTAATGTGAACGATTTCATATCACTTTTCTTTCACTTGTCAATTCAAGGAGAGTAATTAAAATTCTCATCATGTGATAAACTATAAATGCCTAGTGTTGGCAAAGCAAAAGAGAAGGATATATGCCAAAGAATCTCCTATTAAAATAAAATTTAAGTCTATATAATTATAAATGAATGCATAATAAGTTGGACAAAGCCATTTGTCCCGGCTCAACGACCGGGACAAAAAAAACTGGCGCCCCCCTATTGCATAAGTTGGCGCCCCTGTTTTTTGTTCCGATCATTGAGTCGGGACATAAAGCATGATCCTAAAAGTTATATAATTTCTTTTAATGTATATAGTTATATACTTCCCAATTTACATTCAAAACCAAATTTGTGAT
>CAIGRB010009800.1:42930-53444 GCA_903798255.1 Fraxinus quadrangulata
AGAAGCTGTACAATCACTCACATGGATGTGGACCCCACATGAATAAAATATTATTAAAAAAAGTGAGCCTCACAGATTTGTCTCTTTTCTGGAAAAATTCGTTCTCGGAAGAAAGACTCAAAGTCAAACTGGGTATCAATTCGCTGTGTCCTTTCACCAAACCAGAAAATTCCATAGAAACCTATAATAGATATCAAGATTAAAATATTTCACAAGTCGCATGAGAAGCGACAAAAGTACATGAAATATGGTACCAATTAATTTAAATCAAAGATAATAATTAATTTCGACCATATATTTTGTAGATGTTACAATTTTTTAATCACATATTTCATCAATTTCTACCAAAATTCATTTAAAATTTAATTTTAATCCCCACCAAATAAATGCTAACTCACATTTCCTTGTACTCTTTAGCTTCATATTAGTTAAAACTATTTTCAAATATCCCTCCTAAACTAATTATAATTCTTTTTATTTTCGGCATAAAATAAATACTCCACTTTGGAGGTAGTTTTTATTAAAAAATAAATAAAAAAAATAGTATTAACTCATTTTCCTTAATTTATTATCAGTGGATCCAACAGTTCCTCATGATTCCTGCATATGTTCACATATAAAAGGCTATAGCACTACCTCAAATCCATACAAGTACCTATCCTAAGCTGCTGCTGCTACTTACTCTATCTAGCAATGGACGCCAAAGAAATATATGGTAACAGTACAGCTCAGAAAGAAGAAGAGATAAGCATAAGAAAAGGTCCATGGTCTAGCGATGAAGACTCGAAACTCTTTAATTATGTTACCATCCATGGCGATGGAGGATGGGAAGCCCTCGCCCGTAATGCAGGTAATCATGATCAAATCTCCTCGTCCTTGCAGAAAGTAAAAAACTAAATCAGGATCATGTCTCACCATCTTTTACTACAACATTGAAACCAACTTTTTTTTTTTTAATGATTGATCAAGGGTTGAGGCGTACAGGTAAGAGTTGCAGATTAAGATGGTTGAACTACTTGAATCCAAATATTCGACGAGGAAACATTACTCCTGAAGAACAACTTCACATTATAGAGCTACACTTGCAATATGGAAATCGGTATACGCAAAAAACATTTCTGCATCTTTTTGTATAATTGTTTTTATTATGTTATTGATCAACTCGATTTTCATTAATTACTTAATTTTAAACAAAAAATAAAAATTTATGAAGGTGGACAGAGATTGCGAAACGGTTACCAGGAAGAACTGATAATGAAATAAAGAACTATTGGAGAACCGTTATTAAAAAGCAAGCAAAGCAGCTAAAATGTGACGTGAATAGCGTACAATTTCGTGACATCCTCCGCAGTATATGGCTTCCAAGCATAATGAAGGAACAAATGCATCCCAGGTCCGAAGCTAATTCAGAATCCCAGTTGAATAGTACTGTCACTGCACTCTCTGCTGATTTTGATAACATAAATTCCCGGGAATTAATGACAGAGTCTGAAGTCCATCAAACTGGATTCCTGCCAGTGGAAATGAATTGTAAATCCAACAAGTCCGATGTTTCAGTAACGGGTGATTTCGAAGATGTTAACTGGTATTATGATTGTTTATCTGAGCAGAAATTTGGCTCTGAAGTGGTGTATAGCCCTTTCAGCTATGGTTTCGATGGAAATGAGATTCAGTCTGAGGATTCACTTACAATCCCGTTAAATGGTGAAGATTTTTGGGATTCTACATCAACGAGTCTCAATCAGTTTTGAAGTGTTTATTCCAGGCATAAAATGATAGTCTAGCACTAATAATATCGGCAAAGGAATTATCTATGTCACCAAATGTATATTATGACATTTTGTATAAAATGATCACCCTTTAATTAATATTTTTATCATTTAATCAATTCCTCCTTGTACAAGGTTCTCATCTACCAAACAAAAATAAATAAATAATGGAAAAACTCGAAAGGCGCATCGAAGAAATCGAGGCCTTTAGAAGAACTGGCATACGATGGAAGTGCAGAAGTTAATGCAATCGAGCTTATTGCTTTATATGCTATTTGAAACAAGTTTTGCGTTTGAGGCTGCTGAGGGATTTCACTTCATAATAATGGAATCATGCATAGGTAAAAATTTTAACTTTGTTTATAGGCAATAGATTGTGGAAATTACAAATGTCCACAGGGAAGTTGTTCGTAGCTTTCCAAGTACATAAATACATTTTGTACATAGAATACATGTATCATATAGTTCAATACATGAATGTCTCAAACAATACATGAACTAACTCTACTACATAAATTTAGGTTCATACTTTCGACACCCCCTCAAACTTGATTTAAGGTAACTCCGAGCAATCTTGAAACTTCAAACGTGCATCAATTTTCAATGCCTTGATGAAAATATATGCGATTTTATCTTGAGACTTCGGAGAAGAAACTAATCCTTGCCCCCCAACAAACCCAAATCCTACCCTTCCCTCCGTAGAAGCAGCATTCCACTTTGGTCAATCTTATAGATAGAAGATCATGAGCCTCCGTCCACGAACTTCAACTTTAGATGTTCCTCATCAATACAAGCTCGAAATAAATAATATTTCATATTGACGTGCTTTCTTGTTATCAACAAAAATCCCAATCAATTCTATCTTAGAGATCAACATTTATTACTACGTGTAGCTCAAACACTTTTTTATTTATGCTGCCAAAGGTGGCACAATTTATTAATATCGGAAAAATACATAATATAAAACTTAAGAGGGACTCGACCTGACCTCCAACTAAAGGTGAAAACTTTCATTCTACCCAGTTTGGAGACTGGGAATGCATAATAAAAAATGAAAAATCTATACTTCATTCCTCCTAAACATACTCTTCGTTACCATATGTTTCTGTGTTAGTTTCAAAATCGGTAGCAGATCTCGTGAACTTATTATTGTATCCCAATTTCAAAAATACACTTCTTCATAATAGTCTTTATAAATGTATCCAAAAGCGTCATCGACATATTTCTTAGTGCCTGTAGACAAAATTAGTGCTTCCGTTGTGACCATATCCAAACCCATATTGATAAAATCATTGCAATTAACTATAGAATTGGATTTCTAGTGTCAATCTCAAGGTCAAGTACTAGCTCCCACAATGTCAAAAATCCACTTTTCCTATTTCGTTTTGTAAGTAACTCAAATCCTTATATGTTGGTTATATTTTGATATTTAATCGATATAAATTTATCATTAACCACCCTGCAAGATGAATGCTTTTTTGAGCTTTAAACGGATCAAATTACTCATATGAATTTAACAGACTCTGATGTTATATTAAAACTTAAGGTTCAGTCTTAAAATGTTAACATTTGATAAGAGAAATAGACCAAACATTTATATGTTATATATTTATTTCATCTTTAATTAATGTGAGATATTACTAGTAACAACAACATCCCAAGATAGGCAAATTTTGAAACAAAGTCACATTAATTTCTCAAAAATTTTCAAAATTGTGTTTTAACTTGAATGGTTTGAAACACAACTTTAGGCCAAACAGTTTTATCTAACCTAATATATATAAATTTAATACTGGAGATGTTTGAAAACCCAAAATTAAGTGGTCCGCCTAATGTTATGTGGGCGAGGAACAAAGGTAACATAAAAGCATATCGTAGGTGGATGAGTCAAAAAAAGATTCTAATACTTAATTACTTTTGTTTGTTTCATACTTTTCTACCTTTTGGAAAAATGCATGCAACATTGCTCTTCTGCCCTCTACAGTTCTATCCTTAAAAAAAAAAAAAACTTGGTGAAAATGGAAAAAAAATGCAGGCAATATAAATATTTAAAAGATTAAAGCAAAACATTTTTATATTTGTGACAAACAAAACTTATGGGGGTAAATTGAACTTCTAATGAAATCTCAACTGGAATTTACTTTTAAGATTTTATCATTCTGTCACTTGTCATCCTCCAAATAAATGAAAATTAATAGTTGCAGTCATACCATAACTCTGTTGAAGATAACGATAACCATCGAGTAGTGAAATTAAAAATCAAATTGATATTGCTAAAACTTCGTGACATCGATGAAATTCACTCGAAGTTGTAGCATCATGGATTATTTTTTGGTGGCTGATGCGGCTGTGTTTTGTGAGTACAGACTTTCTATTAGTGTTAGTCGTACAAGGATAATGAGAGAATCCACATTGCAAAAAGATATATTGAACTTTTGACCAAAGGCAGGCATTGAGCAACTAGCTTGTGCCTCATCCCTAGGCTTTATCTTTTAATGTGTTATTAATAAAAAATCATGATTATGACCAGTCTCCACGTAATGACAATATTAAGTAATTAAGGTTATGACGTTATGTTCGTATTAGCTTATCCTTAATTTCGATCGAGAATTTTCAGAGCAATGCAAATTAATCTTAATTAACATTGTTTCTACCAATTACATGACAACTAGTTCAAGGAATATATGATTCTACGAATGTATTTTTTTTTTTTATCACCATTAACAAAGTTTTATTCCCTCGTCAAAGATATAAAAATACTTTTATGACCGACGAGTATAGTTATAAATCCCGGTCCGACGAGTTCAAAGAATATATGACTCTGCGAATGTATTTTTTTATTTTTTTATCACTATTAACAAAGTTTCATTCCCTCTTCAAAGATATAAAAATACTTTTATGACTTACGGGCATAGTTATAAAACCCGATCTAGCTGGAATATATGATTTTGCGAATGTATTTTTTATTTTTTATCACCATTAACAAAGTTTTATTCCCTCGTCAAAGATATAAAAATACATTTATGACTTACGGGCATAGTTATAAAACCCGAGTTGGCTAGCCGGACCGAAAAATCGGCGGCCCGAATCCTTGACCGAGTTGAACATATTAATTTGATAGAAATGTACTTGATTCTGTCAAAAGGCTTTGGCTGAGTTAATCGATAATTTATCCGGCTCGGTTGACCAATTTGATTGGATTTTGAAATTCTCTTACAAAATGTTTGGATTCAAAGGAATTGAACATCGGACATCTAAGAAAAATAATGGATTTCTCACCACTTGAACATAAAGTATTTTAGTATTATTTTTGTACAATAACTTATATATATCTAATGAATCATTTATAGCTTTTATAAAAATATTCTTTTAAAAAAATTTGGTCAAAACTTAATTTATTTTATAGATCTAAATAATTAGTGAAAAACAAATTAAAAATTTTAATTTTGCCTATAAAAAAAAATTTATACTTTATATTTAATTTTTTAAGTTTTTATGCAATAGCTCGCTGGTTGAACCACCAAGTCACTAGTTAAATCACTAACACATTGACCCGCTGCATTGTCCAGATCTATGTCCAAGTCGAGTTTGACTACTATGCTTACGGGATATTTTTCTATAATAGTTTGCAGAATTGAGGAAAAAAATGGAATTGAACTCTCCAACCTTTTCCGTGACGAGATTATGGGTTCTCTCCAACCTACTTAAGTTTATAAATGTGGGCATCCATGTACCTTAAATAATTAATTTGAACGTTAAAATCCCACATGACATGAAATTGAATGAAAAATTGTCAAGCAACTTTACATTTCACTTCAATACAAGTTCAGGAGCCCAAATTTTCAGATTTAAATAGGTCGAAGATCTAAAACTTCATATTTAAAGGTTTTGGACTCATATCCATACCATGTAAAAGATTGAGGAGCCAAATCCTAATGTGACGAGTAAAGAAGATTATGAAATTCCACATGAACAACATTATTTTTGTTGTCTACTAAAATTTAAAATAGGGAAATGGAAAAGGAAAAGCATTTGTGAAATTAATTCTTACTTTTGACTAAAAACTCACCACTTTCCTTTCACTTGAGAAAATTGGATTCCTTCACCGTATAATTTAACTATAAACGCCACTTTATCTACCTAGTGTTGGTAAAAGCAAACAAGAAAAGGATATATTCCAAGTCTTCCCTATATATTTGAATAAAATAAAACATATGAGCTAAATTTCTCTTCAATTTATGTCGGGAATCCATAGTAAGGTTAGCCTAATTTGGTGATGCAAACCAATTATCTATGTCTAGCTGGTACATAATGATTTTTGTTTGAACATCTTCAAAATTATCCTTTTAAAATTACTACATAATGATAGTCCACACAGAATAAGCACATCCCTTCTCCGCGTCTTTCGTTGAAAAGAAAAATGACACACTGTATCGAGGTTTCATTAATTATCTCCCTATGTTATGATGCAAGCTCTACAATCTCAACCGTCATTGTCGCGGAACTCCAAAACCCCTAAAATTTATTTCACAATTTACGTGCAAATACAAATGTATCTTTAAATGGACTACTTTCTTCACATATGGATAGAGATAAAAAGAAAGGTAAACTTTCAAAGCATCAATCTTTAAGTAAAGATTTAATTATTACTAGTGGATCGTGACTAGAGTCAATTTAGTATCAATTCACAACCAATATTGATGCTCAAGAATGGCTTTCAACCTATAAAAATTAATATTCAACTATTTAATCATTTCCCCTAATTTAATTTCAGTGGATCCAATAGTTCCTCGTGTTTCCGATATAAAGCACTATCTCAAATGCATATAGGTACTAATCCAGAGCTGCTGATTCTTCTATACCTAGCAATGGATGCCAAAGAAATATCAAGTAAGAGTGAAGAAGATAAAAGCACAAGGAAAGGTCCATGGTCTGGCGATGAAGACTCCAAACTCAAAAACTATATTGCCGTCCACGGAGGAGGAGGATGGGAAGCCCTGGCTCTTCAGTCGGGTAATTAATACTACGTAGTAAACATGCCCTTAGCTCATGTTCCAACCTCGGGATTTTCTTCTAAAAATTAACTTGCATACTTTAATTTAAGGGGATCATGTCTCACAATCTTTTATATATTACGAGATTGAAACGAACTTTTTAACTAATATTACACTTGTGCCATTGATTAAGGGTTGAGGCGTACAGGTAAGAGCTGCAGATTAAGATGGTTGAACTACTTGAATCCAAATGTTCGACGAGGAAATATCACTCCTGAAGAACAACTTAGCATTATAGAGCTACACTTGCAATATGGAAATCGGTATTCTAAATTTTCAAGCATGTCTTTTGTTCTTATAATTGTTCAAATCTTTTTTTTTTTTGTTTCCTTTCGTTACTTAGTTTTTGAAACAATTAATGATGAAGGTGGTCAGAGATTGCAAAACGGTTACGAGGACGAACTGATAATGAAGTAAAGAACTACTGGAGAGTCACGATTAAAAAGCAAGCAAAGCAGCTAGATTGTGACGTGAATAGCATACAATTTCGAGACATAATGCACTGTACATGGCTTCGAGGCATAATGGAGGAACAGATTCATCCCACTTCCCAAGTTAATTCAGAATCCCAGTCGAGAAGCACTGTCTCTGCGGTTTCTACTGATTTTGATTACATCAATTCCCAGAAACTAATGACAGATTCTGAAGTCCATCAACCTGGTTTTGGGCTGGTGGAAATGAATAGCAAAGCCAACACGTGGGCTTTTTCTTCCGAGCCTGTGGTCAATCTCTTCCCTGTGTATAGCCCTTCCAGCTATTGTTTTGAAGAAATTGATGATATTCAGGCTTCCAAACACGGCGGAGACTATTGGTTGGGTTCTGAGGATTCACTTACAATATCGTTGAATGATGAAGACTTGTGGGTTTCTACATCAATGGGTTTCAATCAGTTTTGAGAGTTTATTTCATGAATGAAATGATATTATTGTGCAATAATAAATTAATAATATAGGTAAGGTATAATCTATGTAAACAAGTGTATTGTGACATTTTATATAAACTACTTTCAATCAGCTGTAGAAGTGTTTGCCCAGGTTGTTTAGAAAAAAAAAATCACCAACCGTGATAACCAACGCAAATGTACAATGAAACTGGATTTTGAAATAATTAGAAATAACATATGTTATATATGGAAATAGTAACTAGCCTCCATTTGGGAAGAATTTATAATGAATGGAAATGAGAGGTCGATAAATTGTTAATATATACTTGTAGGTCCATTGAAATGTGTGGCTGAAAATGAAGTTTTATCATTTTAAATTATTAATAATTTTTGCTAAACGGAAACTTATATATATGAAAATAAATTGTTCATTAGAGGAGCCAATGTTTGTGCCCCAGTTGTCGAACCTTAATTTTACACAGAAACACAGAGAACTAATGAGACAGCTAGAAAAATCATCCCTGAGATCATCTACAATGTTTTTTGTGGATTGCACTAAAAATGTTATCACATAAGTCAAAATAGATAATAACTACAAAAATTCATCTCGATTGCAACATGTTTAGTGTAGCTAATGTGACTAGAAAAAAGTAGAAATGGTCTAGATGTAGACACTTTTCTAGACAGGGTTAGACATCATAATTTTATATTTATTTTACTTTCTTTCTCATATTTCTTATTTTTGCTTTCTCCTGTTTATTATTTTCTCGCTCCAATAAATATATATCAAAGATGAAATTTAAATTAGAGACCAAATTAATAGGAGTAAACTCGAACTTGGTCATTTACTAATTAGACATTAATGTCATGTAGATCGAAAGACCTTATATTTGGATGTCACATAGATTGCAATCAATAGAATGCATTGGAGATCCTCTAAACACCAAGACAATTTATTAAGAAATAGTAATGTTATTTAACTCAAATAGAGTTCATCTCCAGATTATGTGGCAGTGAGATCACAATTATATAGACTAAAGATGAACTCTGTTTAGAGATTAACTCCAGTATCGCTCTTATCTTTTTTGGATTTGCTTCGATACTTTGCTGGTTGACCATGTATCCCAAAAATTTTACAAACTGACCCCCACGCGCATTGAGTGGGTTGAACTTCATGCGGTAGTTTCACTATATGGAAAACATCCGAGCTAGGTGTTGAATATGGCCGCTGCTTTTGAGCTCTTTACGAGCACATCATCCTAATAAACTTCCATGGTTTTGCCAATTAGGTTAGTTAATATTGGATTGACCAGCCTCTCATAGATTAAACCTGAAGGACATCATCTTATAATAGTAGACCCGTTTAGTGATGAAGGAGGTGTGCTCTTAGATGCCTTCATACAATGAAATCTAATTGTTCACATGCATCGAAAATTAGCAGCTCGTGATTAGTTGTGGCATCCACCATCTGATTTATTCAGGGAAATGAGAAACTATCTTTTGAGCACTCTTTGTTTACATAGGTGAAGTCGATGCATACCACCAACCCCCATTGTTCTTTTTTACTATGACTGAATTGGCCACCCACTTAGGTTATATTGCACAAAGCTTCTTATCTCTCGTGGCTGAGAGGTCGACTTCACTTTTGTTTAGGTCGAACCTCGAGACTAATGTATAACTTGTGGAATGCAACCTTTGGTCAATTCCCCTATTTTTTCAAGACTTCAGGTGAAAACATCCAAGTTGTTTTTCAAAAAGACTTCCAACCTTGATGTGAAAGTTCCCTCAACCCATGGCCAATACGCAATGCTCTCTCGGGTGCTCATCATTTGCCTTGATCTTATCAAGTTCTTATACTGTCTCAGTCTTTCCTCCATGGGACTCCAGACTGGGTTCATGTAGTGTCTCAAAAATTCACAGCATTTATTTAATTTCGAATATAGGGAAAATGGGGATTTTAATGAATTAGTGGGGGACGCAATTAAGAAATTATGATTTATTTGAGGACTCCTTGAACAAAATTGAAAAATGGGACTGAGGTAGGGATGACAAATGAGTCGAGTAGCTTGTTGCTCGACTTGTCGAGGCTCTGCCCATGGGCCATTCGAGCTCGTTTCGAGAAGAGCCCAAGCACGAGCCGAATGGGATTTTATAACTACGAGCCAAGCAAATGTTGACTCGTCGAAGTAGGCAAGCCCGCGAGCCATCCAAATGAACTCGCCAAGCTACAGTGACCAAACTGTCAATTTTTTGAAAAAGTGAACATTTGGTCACTTATTAAAGTTTTGTGACCATTTTAAATTGTGAAGGAGTGGTCACAACTGCAACTTGATACTTCTTCACCCGATACCAATTCTACAACACTTAGCACATGAATGGATTCAAAAGAAAATACTCGCAAAGGAATTGTGAAATTTGTTGTCGGTGCTGAGTTGTCGTTAAGCATAGTGGACAATGAACATTTCACACAATTCGTGAAAAACTATCTTCAACAAAGGTACGTTGATTATTTCGTTAAACACAAGAAACAAAATGATACATGATTTACAAAAATATGGTGGTATTATATCGTTTACATCGGATTTATGGAAGGAACTAATTTAAAATGTTATATAACTGTGGGCCAAGTGATAAGTGTGTTTTATACACTTATTTGTTGCCTTAAATCATGATATTTTATTATTATTTTTATTAAATTCTACTTAATTAATATTATATTGTGTTTTGTAGGTTAAATGTTATGTTTAATGAAGAATTGGAGAAAAGAATGCAAAAGTGGCGAAAAATGACAAAATTCAAAGATGAATT
>CAIGRB010009834.1:1424-21788 GCA_903798255.1 Fraxinus quadrangulata
AAAAAATGGGACAAATTTACTATTTATCTTCAAAGTACCCCCTCACATGCTTGTCGAATTCATACTTTCATGAAAGGTATATCACGTACACAATTTTCATAACTTTGACTTGAACTCACGACATTTGACTATTCCGGCACCATGTTGAACTGTTGTGGTTTGACCCAAATTCTAGTGGGTATTGGAGTTTAATTAGGAGTATTTTGAAGAGATCAAAATTATGAAATGAAGGAAAAAGTTGTCGCAATTTTGCTAGCCTTGCCTTAGCTGGATGCTCGAGCAAAGCTGGTGGTTAACAACCCAAGATTTCGTCGTCAGATTGTCGCTTGTCCCTCGCTAGAACGAGGCTGTCGCTTAACTTTCGCCCGCTCGTCGCTTGAGCTACAGGTTTATCCGGCCTAAGCTCGTTTTCATTTTTGACGCAATTTTGGATTCCTATTCTTCTACAACTTGTCTCTAGGGTTTACCTATTTATATGTCACGACTTGTAATGTTAAGATAGCTAAGAGAAAAGAGAGAAAATATTCTTGAAAGCTTAAATTTCAATTGAGAACATTGAGATCTTGATATTGTAACACAAAACTATTGATTATAGTGGATTGTCCTCCTCTACCGTGGTTTTTTCCCGAATTGGGTTTCCACATAAATTCTCATATTCTTGTTTTATTCTTCATTATTTCATTATTGTCATTTTCTTGTGATCCGTTTCATAACAGTTATAAATAACCAATTATTAATCACAATCAACCAAATAATTAGTCACAAACACTAGCATCCCATCCCATCTACCCATGACCACCGGCATGATAACCACCACTGCCTCACCAGATCGTGCAAAACCACCACCACATCAATACAAAACCACTACCACAATAATCACAACACCACCCCCACACCAAACTTAGGCGCCATCATCGCTACTACGTCACGACATCACCAAACACCCTAACACCAGATTACAAGTGCACTGCGCAACACATGTGACCAATACCAACACCACCACCAGCACAAAAACAACATAAAACCACCACAAATCACCACAAACCACAAATCCATCACAAACACATTGCCGTTCAGAGCTCGCCGTACACAACGAGGCTCAGACAATTGTACATCGGCATCGTACGCCGCTGCGCATGGTGAGATCACAACATCATGCACAGCGAAGACATGCTCTGAGTTCGCTGCTGTGCGCGACGAACTCCCAATCAGCACTATGTGCGACGAACTCAAGCGTCGTTTAGCAACAATCGATGATTGGTTGCCACTCACAGTAGCTGTTCAATGAGATGGATACGTCATCTCATCTATACCCGTCGGCAAGGAAGAAAAAATGGGTAGAAGAGAGTGAAAGGAAAGATAACGCCAGTGAAGGAGAAAAAAATGGGTGTAAGAAATAATAGAGAGAGAATGGAAAGAGAGATGAAGAAGAAAAAGTGAAATAAGAAACAATAAAGGAAGAATGGATAGAGAGAGAAAGAAAAAAGAAAAAATGAAATGGGTTTGAAATTTAATTTTATAATATTATTATTAATATTGAATTATCTGATTTTGTATAAATAAATTTTAAATCTATTTTTGAAATGGCAACTTCAAAAATCTGGTCCATGTAATTTTCCCTTTTCTAATTCTCTATCCAGGGTTCTTCTAAGAGTAGAAATTAATAAGTAAAGTAAATTTTAGGATACTATAATTTATTTTATTTTTATTTTTATTTTATTTTTTTNNNTCAAAAGTGGTTTAAGATTGTTTGACCGTTTAGAATGTTGAAGCATAGAAAATATGTATTGGGTGATGATCGTTTGATTTTTCGCAAGTTTATGGTATAATGAATGAGTAATATAATGATGAATATAATATCTTTTCCTATGTACTTAATTTAGTGTCAATCAATTATAACTCTAATCAAATAACCAAGTGTGTTTGAATGATTTATATGAATTAACTAATTAAACCAATTATTCAATTACTCATTGTTTGATTGGTTGTCTAACCATCTATCTTTTTAGTTAGTGCTGCTAATTGTACTGAAATAGTTGTCAATGTGTCAACTTCGTGCATCCCCATATCTCTCTTTCTAAATGATCTATCAGTTGACCAAAATGCACTGGTGCATGCTAAATCCTCCTTAATTTGATAGACTTAATCCGCTATCCTTTTTGTTATTGACCCACACACGCAGAATCAACGTTATCCCTTCGTATTGGATTTAATCCAATGTAAAAGTACTAGACTTGGAGCCATTTCTGCAAACTATGTTGTGGATATTGATAGAGCAGCCCTTTATACCTTTACGAAACCTCTGAATAATTTTCTGAATCAAACTAAAAGAATGCAGTGATTTCATTTCTTAACCTCACAATTCTTTTTTTGTGGGAAATATTTATTCAAAAATTTCTAACTTAAGCTGGAACAGTGATGATGCTATGAGGTGGGAATGTGTCAAACCATTCCGTAACTGAGTCTCTTAAAGTGTATGGAAAGAGTCTCATTTAAGTTGGATAACTGGAAATCCTTGGATATATAATTGTTGCATACATTTCCAAAAATCTTGAGATATGAGAATTTGGATTGTCAATTGGTCTTCCATGGAATTGCAATACATTTTGGAACATGTTGTCTTCAAATGGAAATTAGCTTACCCAAATGCTCGATAAACTATGCTTGATCGGCTCTCGACCACTGGTGAAACCATATATTCCCTATAGCTACAATCGGATGTACTGTAGCTTAATTTACTCCAACGGCCACTTGATTTTGAATGTTTTCTGCCATTGGTTTTGTTTGTTATTTTTGGTGTGCTTCTATCTATTCTTTTCTTCTCAATCTAAATGTTCGTTCAATTTTCGGATCAAATGGAGTAAGAATGTTGTGTCTCGAACTTTCCGTATAAGATCCTGAAAAAGAAAGAGAGAGAACACCGTAACTTTGTTTTTCTAATATAAATTAAAACCAATAAAGCGATAAAATTTTAGTTTAAAGTTAATACAAATTAAATACTACAATAGACAAAAAACGTCGCAAAAAACTTGATCGTTTGATTTTTTCGCAAGTGTACGGTATCTCGAACAAATAATATAATAATGAATAAAGTATCCTTTCCATTAGAACCACACACTTAATGAATTGTAACTCTAATCGAATAGCCAAGTGTGTTTTAATTATTTATATTAATTAACTAATTAAACTAATTATTCTAGTGTTTTTGTAAATTTTGATTGAACGGTTACTAAGACCTCAAATACCCCTAATTTAATAACATGACAATATGTACACATTCTTGTTGATCAATGTGTCAAAGTTAATTAAAAGCATCTCTCAATGTCAATTAAACATATCATCTCGTGTGACCTTCTTATATCTCTATGAAAGATGAGAACATGAAAGCATGCATTAAAAATGTTAGAACATTTATAGAAATCATGCAAAGCATAACGGTATATCTCTATCCCCTATCGAATTTTATAATGATTGTTATAACGTGCTATCTATCATATTGCTTCACTTGAAACTAATAAAATTCACAAATCAATCTAATTAGTGATAAAGTAATTGAAAAACATTAAACACAATAACAATCATCCAAGAAAAATACATATTGGGCGTCACATTATCGAATTTATATTAAAATTTTCATAATAAGGGTTCACCAATGTCTTTGTAATTAAAACACTAGCATAACATTTCAAAATTGCAAGAAAACATGATAAATTGTAAGAACATAACTCGGATTTTAAAGTGATGAAGAAGAAGAAAATTGATTTTGAAATATTGAATCTCTTCAATTGTTTATTGATGATTCTCCAATATATCTTCTTGTTTGTTTTATAACATTACCGATGAAACATTCCAATGTTATTTTATCGGTAATTACCGACGATTAAATTATTCCGATGATAAATTATCGATGCGACTTTCACCGAAGAAATTTATCAACGAAAATTTTCCTTCGATAATTGAAGGGATGCAATCCCAGATCTGCTCTAAGCCAATTAGTTCTTTTAGGTTAAAACGAATAGAAGTGAATTGCACAAACATTTTGCTACAGAATTAGAATGGAAAATGGCTTGATTGAAATTTTACTATACAATTTATACACTTATAACAAAACTAATGATAGGGAAGATTGCATAAACTATTTCTATAATTCTGCCTCTAATTTATGCATTAAGTCAATATACAATAGTCACTCAATCAGTTTTCAACGACCATGAAATTTTTGCATAATCTATAGAATCTATCATTTTCTTTTTCAACAAAGCAAGTTGTGCGCAAATAAATTCTGCATAAACTATTTCTATAATTCTGCATCTAATTTATGCATTAAATTAATATACAATAGTCACTTAATCAGTTTTCAACGATCATGAAATTTTTGCATAATCTAAAGAATCTATCATTTTCTTTTTCAACAAAGCAAGTTGTGTGCAAATAAATTATCCTTTTAAGAACCTAGAGAAATTTAAAATAAAAATAAAAAAACAAAAAAAATAACATGTCTTTTACTTATTTTGATTCAAGTATTTGAATATGTTGCAAATTTCTTTCTGGACAACTTACAAAAATACCCTTAAATTTAGGTGCCTTTTGAAAAATCATATAAAAAGTATTTTGGAAGTAAAAAATACTGTATCACTTTTTTTATTAAAATGTGACACAATGTATCTTTTAAAAGTTAAGTACTACTTTTTTTTAATAAAAAACAAAATACAATGTCTCTTTTATTTAAAAGTCATGTTTGTTATTAAAAAAAGGTGACAAAAATTTTAAGAAAGTGATAGGAAAAAAATGACAAACGTCATAAAAAAGCACAAGAATTCAAAAAAGTAATAAACATTCAAAAAGTGGCAAAACACTAATCAAAACCTTAGAACCAGTTTAATAATAACAGAAATTTAAAAAGCGACGACTAAAAAAAAGTGACAAAACACCAATCAAAACTTTGGAATCAATTTAATAAAATGACAGAAATTTTTAAAAAATATGATAAAAACTCAAAAAAGTGATAAAACACCAATCACTTTTTTGGGTAATTGTGTCACTTTTTAATAAAAGTGACATTGTATCACTTTTTAATGAAAAGTTAAATGTAATGTCACTTTTAATATCACTTTATAATATAAAAAATGACATATAATTCACTTTCATTAAAAAGTGAAGTGAAATACAATGTCACTTTTATTACAAAGTGATATTTGTCACTAAAAAAGTGATATGAATTCAAAAAAAGTGACAAACGTTCATAAAAGTGACAAAATGTTTAAAAAATCTGCAAACATGCAAAAAAGTGACAACACCAGTAGTAAATCACTAAATTTATTTAATATAAAAGTAACAACTAATTTACTATTGAAACAAGTGAGCAAGAAGAACCTTATTCAATAAAATTCTAGAAGAAAATGTAACTTAAGAATTATTTTTTAAATTTATCTAAATCATGCTTCAACTGTCAATAGCTTTGAACATGTACAAATAATATAAATCTTGACCTTGGCAACTAGATGTGTTACTATAATAAATGAGTTTCAGTATAAAGCTATAGATTCTGCTGTATGCAACAAGAACCCTTAGAAAAATATCCTGAGACGAAAGATCCAAGCACATCATTACATACCATAGTTGTGGTAATACAAATGACATCTACCATGTTAAGTATCTACAAACAAAGTCCATTGTCACAACTAAACACTTCTACCAAATTTAGAATTGAAGATCAATTGAAGCCTTGGTGACCTTGGCACCCTTCTTAGCAAAAACTTTAGTGACCTTCGCACCAGATAGATCGTTCTTGTGTGTTGACACGTCAAGAGACATCGACTATTTCTCATATCAGTTAAAAGAGTTTGAAGTATTCCTCTATTTTATGATTTTAAGCAAGTGCCACAATCATAATTCCATAAGTTTTTGCAGTCAAGAAGACATAGTTGAGCATTTTGATTGCATGAACTCCAAAGTTTCAATAGCTTCAATCACAATTGTTTCAACCGTCCATCTAAATCTCTTGGTCATACATTATCTATAGAGAAAAGTGACACAAACAATTAACAAATATTCAAAAACGTTAACAAAATCTAAAAGAAGTGACAACAATATCTTCGTATTTTCATGTCAAAATGCTTAATAGAGAAGGCATTATGTCCAATTGTGACCAAAGTGTATTATGCTATCCCTTTTTTCGAACATTGAACAATTACTCCACTAATCCACTACAATTTTGAAGGGAAACAACATCAAAATGGCTCAACCATCTAGTTGCTATGGAATGGAGAAAAATAACAATGTAGAAACTACATTTTTCATGAATAGTCATAACGCCAAAAAAAAAGAGCACATGCAAATGCTCTTTTTATGAACACAGAAAACGGATTCTTCTAAAAAGACAGAGCACAACACCCAAGTTTATTCATCACAAAACACAAATACTTCATTTTACACAAAACAAAAGGCAAGGAACAAAACCAGAAAAGCCACATACGAAATATCATAAACGGAAAAATGTCAAAACCAAAAAGGAACAAAAAATAAAACGTACACACGAGAGCAAAACTGAATAAATTAATGTTACTTTGGTTTTATAAGATTTTTTCTTCTTTGAAGATGGTTCTTCATCAATATTTCTTTTCATCTTCGACCCACTTTCTCCTGCCATTGTAGAAATAAGAGTTGGAGTTAGATATCAAAGTCGGCATCGGAGTGAATAAGTGGGAATCGGACTTCGATTTCTGAATTTTGATCAGAACATGTTAGGGTTTCAACTGTTTGGGGTTTTTAGGGTTGGTGTTTAAAATCTCCACGAAATGAAAAGGAGAAGACTGAAGATGAACGGAGATGGAGAATTACGGAGACAAAATCGACAGAAAATGATCGAAAANAATTAATGTTACTTTGGTTTTATAAGATTTTTTCTTCTTTGAAGATGGTTCTTCATCAATATTTCTTTTCATCTTCGACCCACTTTCTCTTGCCATCGTAGAAATAAGAGTCGAAGTTAGATATCGAAGTCGGGGTCGGAGTGAATAAGTGGGAATCGGACTCCGATTTCTGAATTTTGATCAGAACATGTTAAGGTTTCGACTGTTTGGGGTTTTTAGGGTTGGTGTTTAAAATCTCCACGAAATGAAAAGGAGAAGACTGAAGATGAACGGAGATGGAGAATTACGGAGACAAAATCGACAGAAAATGATCAAAAACGGCCTCTGAATGTGGGGAGCGTTTTCTCATAGACGAGGAAATGGCATTTTAATGTTGGGAACGTTTCTAAGGATGAGAGTGGTTTCTATCGGGTTAGTTCAAGGGGTTAGAGTTTTAGTTAATATTTAGGACATAAATATTACTGTATTAAAATGTTTAATTAGTTTAAAAGGTATAAATCAAAATACTTATTTTTTAGGGTATACAGCCTAATTTCCTCTTTCTTTCTTATATGTGAATCAGAACTTGTGTTGGGCCTTGGACTGGGTTTTAAACAAAAGAAATTAATGGATTAAAAAATCAAAAGAAAAGTTTTAAAAGTAAAGAACATCAGGCTCCGATTGCATTCCATATTTTTCTTCCAAATACGATTTAGTTGGCGATTCTGTAGTGACATTTCTTTCAGAGTTCGTTTTCTTGAATAATCTGTTTGATTTTGTTGACTGTCACCAGATGAATTTCTTGCACTACTAGAATGTGCTTTATCATCAACCGAAATTTACTGATAGCTAGTTTCCATTGCTATTAGCGATGGGTTACTAATAAAATTGTGAAGTAATTGACAAATAATAAATACCAACATTATTTATTTACATTTACGAATGGATTACCTACGAAATTTCCTACGGCTTAGTCTATCGGTAATATAAAAAACGGATTATTTTAAAACCCATAAACATTTCAAAAAACATAAAAATCAATTCTTTGACAACAAAAATTGTGAAAAATGGGAAAATAGCTAAAATGTTGCGAAAATTGTAGAAACTTGTAGAATGTCTTGGAATTCATAAATTTTACTCTTAACAATAAATTTCTATATTTTACAAAATAATATAAGTTATCGATCGAATATTCCATTGTTATGTTATCGGTAATTAATGACGATTTATTATTCTGTTCATAAATTATCGATGCGACTTTCACAAATGAAATTTATCAACGAAACTTTCCATCGATAATTGAAGGGGAGCAATCCCAAATCTGCTCCAAGCCCATTAGTTTTTTTTAAGGTTAAAACGAATTGAAGTGGATTGCACAAATATTTTGCATGTTAATTCCCTAAATGGTCGATGAACTTTTCTTAAAATTCTCACGGGGTCACTGAACTTAAAAACTGTGCCCGTCGGTCACTCAACTTTGAAAATTGTATCCCATTCATCATTGTGTAAAGGACGTTTGCAAAATTGGAAGGATTTGATGACATGTTATTCGTATGACTTAAGTGGCACGTATTTGGAAACTATAAATAATATTTTTACATAAATCATGCTATAATTAGTTTAGAAATTATAATAATCCAGCTCATAAAGTTTGTGAAATTCAGAGTTCTAAAAGCTCTACATTTGGATATAATTACGCATTCAACAGTCATTAAAAAAAAATCCAAATATGCATTGAACGATTTGTTAATAAAAAACGGTCACATACATGTAGACTTATACTCAACGTCATCAAGTTTGGATAACCTAATCACATCAAGAAAAGTTGTTCAAAAGATGGAACAGACTCAACTAACTGCTCGAACTAAGATAGACTGTGTGACTCTTTTTGTTGGAGACAGGATTCTCTTGAGTAATATATTTACATCCTCTTGACATGCATTAGTTGTCATGATAGAGGATATGTACTACCAGCAATCCACATGTTTGCACATTGACATTGATGAAGGGTGTAGTGAAATAGATGTTGGTGACAAATAAGCTCACAAAAAGTTAAGCAAGGAGTTGTACTATAATTTTTAGCAAGTTTATTCGACATGTGCTGATAAATTCTTAGAGTTTGTTGATTCTACGTAATTATACTAATATAATGAAATATGTTAATTTTCTGTTTTGTGAATTGAGGCTGTCAAAGTTTGTCAATGGTTACTGATTTTTTTACTAAATATTGTGAACAAGAGCTGTAAAGAGTTGATAGAGCTTTGGCTCGTTCTTTATCAAGGTGAAGATTGTTGGGAATGTTTCCTCCAAACATGTCAAAATGAAATAATAGAATTGATTGAATTATTGGGAAAAAAAGGTGGAAACTTCCCTGTTGAATTCACGGAATCCTGTAATTGAAGAACTATATGCCAACAGATACTGTCATATCATATGGAGTAGTCGCTTGTAATCATTTTTTATATAGTGGCCTCCTCTACTCGTGAGTTTTTCCGTATTAGATTTCCACATCAAATCTTGTGTTATTGTTATTTTCATATTGTCGATACTCGTTTTTGCGTAATAATCTTTTTATTTTAAATTTTTTGAAACATAATTTGAGAACTTTTATAATAAAATTGTAAACCTAACGTCGTGAATTTAATAACTGATGGAAATTGATGGTATGGTAAAGTTTTGGATATTATTTTTCTAAATTGATAAAGTAGAAAATTCTATATGATTGTAACAATTTTACATATGGTGGAAAGTTTTGATAGTTCATTTTTTTCTTTATAATTTTAGTTTTGATATGTGTATAAAAATCCATAAAATGGACTCAATAAGATTGTCTTTTATGTACTCAATGGATTGCCATCCGTGTGGTATTTAAATAAATGGAATTTCAATCGATATTTTAATGATGTCTAATGAATAGATGCTTAAATCTAAAAATAAAAATAAAAAAAATTCTCCAATATGTTCTATCTATTTTCAATATTTATGTCTACATGTCTTTTATTAACACTAAAAGTAAATATAATAAAATCGAGCGAAATAGAAAGAAAATGTAATACATAAAAATAGAGTCAACATGTCCAACACAACCTCTACATCTAGACGTCCATCTAGACATTGTTTATCTTTTCTGTCAAGTTTGATTAGCAGAGTCCTTGTCATCTTGCATTTAATGTATTTTTAAAACACCATCTAGTTTTGCTTATGTGACACATATTTTAAGCAATCCACAATTACATAGAAAATACTTTAATTATCGTTAGAGATTGATACTATACGCGTGCAAGTTATATGTCTATGTCGATATAACGGAAGTATAATTCCTTAGTGAAAGTAAGAGAATAAAAAATATTGCACAACATTTTGCTATACTCGGGAATTTTTGCGTGGTATGATGAAATTGGCCAATAAACTTCATTTAAAAATTATGGGCAGCTGTTGACTTATTAGCAGGGTGCCATTTCACAATTGTCTAATTTATCCTTCATTTCATGCATACTTTGCAGCTAGGAATATCCACATATATGGATGTCTAGTGCGATGTGACCAAGTTGTTGAAAATAATATCATCTTGGTGATTTTAAAAACACGGTTTCTAAAATATTTAATTCATCTATGTTGTAATAAACAGTCTCAGATGACACCAAGCAGATAACAAAAATTAAGAAACACCAAAGATTTTTCGCCCTTAGGTCCGGATGTTCACTATAGAAAGAGCTAATCACTACGTTGAGCATCCACCAAGTGGTTATCGCTCTAATCCACTATAAACCAATCAGTACAAGAGTCAAAATACAGAAATTCAAATGGATTTAGCCCTCAGACCCAGTTTTCTTCTCTCAAAAATACTCAACCCCGATTACACCAAGTAACCAAAGGTTACTGCTCAACCAAGAACTGATTCACCAAAATTACACAGCAATCTACACTATACTTCACCAAGAATATTTAGAACCAACAGATTACAGACGGAAATCAAGAATTTTCAGAGAGAGAATGGAGAGAGCAAAAATAATAGCAAACCCTAGGCAATATCGAAAACCTTCAGCAAAATGAAGAGCCGAGCCAATAATACAAAAGGTCAGAAGCATCAAACGGTTGCAACACTTCCAATTAGCATCATCACAGCCTTTTATAATAATAATCAAAGTCGTATTTCAGCAAAAAGGTGAGAATGCACAGAATGGAAAAGGCAGTTGGGTTGCATTCTATCACTTTGGCTGGACTGGGTTTTAATTGGGCTGCATCATTGGGCCAAAGTGTTAAGCACACAGTTTAGCAATCTCCACCTTCCTTGACATCTTTGAGTTTCATTATAGATTAGAGGTTAACTCTTTCTTTGATTTCGTTCACTCTATGTACCTTCCTTTACAGCATCCATAGCTATAATATATTCAGCCTCTGTTGATGACAGAGCTACTATCTTTTGCAGCTATGATTTCCAATTTATGCATGTATCATTTAAAGTAAAACATATGCAGATGTATATTTCCTATTATCACAGCTACCAGCAAAATCTGAATCAACAAAACCTTTTAGTTTAATTCCAATTTTACTCCTTTTGAACATTAGAGTTAAGTTAGAAGTTTCTTTTAAGTATCTTAACATCCATTTCATGGCTTTCCAATGACAATTACTAGGATTACTCATGTATCTACTTAAAAAACTTATAGCAAAAGCAAGATTAGGTCTGGTACAGACCATTATATACATAATAGAGCCAACAACATTTGCATAAGGAACTTTCTCCATCCTATTCCTTTCTAGTGACTGCCAAGAGGCAAAGTTCCTTCTTTAGCCTTATCCATAGAAAATCTACATAATATTTTTGAAATGTAAGACTGTTGTGTAAGAAACAGATTATTATCATTTCTATTTCTTCTAATTTCCATTCCTAGAATCCTTTTTGCTTGACCTAAATCTTTCATTTCAAATTTTTATTTTAACTTTTGCTTAATATGGTTAATCTTGGTTAAATCACATCCAGCAAGCAACATATCATCAATATATAGCAAAAGATAATAAGAATCAGGACATCCGTTTCCTTTATAATAAAAACATGGATCATATTCACTTTTATTGAAATCAAGTCCTTTTATGAAAGTATCAAATATGATGTACCACTGCCTATGGGCTTGTTTCAAACCATAAAGTGATTTTTGTAAAAGATACAAATAGTCTTCTTTTCTTTTTTGTTCAAAACCTTTTGATTGAGTCATATAAATTTTCTCATCCAAATTTCTATGTAAGAAGGCAGTTTTCACATCTAATTGTTTTAATTCAAAATCAAATTGTGAAACAAGAGAAAGTAAAACTATCATAGATGTATATTTGACTAGAAGAGAGAAAATTTCATTGTAGTCAATTCCTTCTCTTTGGTTAAAGCCCTTAGCAACTAATCTGGCCTTGAACCTTACGTTTTCACCTTTTGAATCGCCTTTTTTTTATTTTATAGATCTATTTACGATCAATAACCATCTTCTCTTTGGGTTTATTTACTAAGACCCAAGTCTTATTCTTAACCAATGAAAGCATTTCATATTTCATGGCTACAAGACAAGAACTTGCATTTTTTCCCTTAATAGCCTCTTCATAAGAGTTAGGTTCATTGTCCAAATAATTATGAACATTAAGGGCAATAATGAATTCAAATTCGTCATATCTTGATGGTAGTCTTATTTCCCTTCTTACTCTATCCGTAGCTAGATGATAATCTTCTAATGGATTTTTAGATTGATCAAGTTCACGTTTAGTTACTGACACATGTTCAGTTTCAGGTTCAGGTTCAGTAATTTGTTCTTGACCAGGCTCTACATCAAACCGATCATTATTTTCAGAATTTAAATCAACCTAGAAAAGTTCAGATTCCATAAAAAAATTTATTTTTATCAGTTTCAGGGGTAATAGTTCATTTTTCTTTTATGCAGTGCATGTCCATCTCATTAAAGATAATATTCCTACTAATTATAACTCTATAACCTCCTTGATTCTTCATCAAAATCCTGTAACTTTAACACCTTCACCATATTCTAAGGAAATTCCTTTAATAGATCTGGGCTCAAGCTTTCCTTCATTTTGATGTACATATGCAGCACAATAACAAACTTTTAGTTTAGAATAATCAATTGAATGACACTCTAAACATGATCAGGTATATCATATTTCAATGATTTAGTAGCACTTTTTTATTAGAAATGAGGCAGTTTTAATAACTTCTCCCCAAAACAGTTTTGGAAGATTTGAGCTTTTCAACATGCATTTTACCCTTTCTAACAAAGTTCTATTCATCCTTTTTGTAAGTCCATTCTATTGTAGAGTATAGATAGTTGTCCTATGTCTAAGGATTCAATTATTTTTATAGAAATTATCAAGCTCTTCATTACAAAATTCAAGGCCATTATCAGTTCTAAGTATTTTAACATCAAGAAAAATAATCAAAATGAGCTAGAAGTATTTAAAATCAGAATAAGTACTTATAGTAGCTGGCCCCCACGGATCAACATGTAAGTAATCATGAATAGATTTTGATTTATGAATGCCAACAGCAAAAGAATAGCAAAAGGCAATTTCTTTTACTTCTCATAAATGCAATGTTCACAAAATGACATTCTTTCAATCCTTTCAGTATCCAAAAGACCTTGTTTCTTAAGAATATATAAATTCTTGTCACTAATATGTCAAAGTCTTTTCTGCCAAAGTTCAGATTTATGAGACTGGGAGACTGTAGCAGTAATAGATTGATTTAGTAAGGGAAGAGCTTTCAAAACATAGATCCCATTTGATTTTTCAACATGAATAACTTTTGCAAAATCCTTTTGAAGTGTCAAGATACCTTTATTTATAATGGTATCAAAACTTTCATCATCAAGTGTACCTAAAGAGATTAAATTTCTCTTTAATTTAGAAATGTACCTGATCTTATTCAAGGTCAGTACATTTCCATTCTTTAATTTTAAAACAATCTTACCAATTTCTTATATTTTGCAAGAAAAATCTTGCCTAAAATTACTTGTCCTCCATTAATTTTCAAAAAATCATGAAGTATTCTTTACAAGGTGTCATATGAAAAGTGCACCATGAATCAAGAATCCAATTATCTTTAGTTCAAGATTGACAAGTCGTGTAGACTTGTCTATTTGAGGCTACAGCTTCTTCATAAGCTGTAGCCTTGTCTATTTGAGGCTACAGCTTCTTCATAAGCAATGGTAGCTCCACCTTTAACTTTGTTAACATTTTTCAGTTCATCAATTCTCTTGGCACAATCTTTTATGAAATGACCTACTTTTCCACAAAAATAACATTTTTTTTCCTTTAGCCTTATTATTATTCTTATTGAATTTAAATTTTCCCTTTTTCAAGTTTTCAGAGTATTCTTTTGGTTTTTTAAAAACTTTTGTTTAAAGAATAGTTATTGTTTCTTTGAAAGAAATTATTTCCTTTAACATTGTAACCAACTCCATTTGTGGATGTTTTCAAATCACTTTTAAATTCAAGTTCTTTACTCTTTAAAGAAAAAACAATAATATCAACAATAATGGAAGTTCTTCCATATTCAAGGGCATTTTTCAATTCTTTATATTTTTCAGGTAAGGTTGATAATAAGGCTATAGATTGTTGATCATCAAAAAGAGTCTCACCACTATTGGTGAGATTTTGGGATAATTTATTAAATTTGTCAAGATTTGTTTCAAGATCACCGTTGAGATCAAACTTGAAACTAAAAAATTGTTTTCACAAGTAACATTTATTGGGAAGAGTCTTAGTTTTATAAAGGGATTCAACCTTTGTCTAAATTTGAGTTGTAGTCTTAGTCTTTCCTATTTCTCTAATAACACTATCATATAGATACAAGAAAATAGTGCTCTATGTAGTTTCATCTTGTTCAATTCTTTTATTAGCAACAACTTCTTCACCCTAAGATTCATCAAAAGGTTTAGCATATCTATTATGTATTAAAAGAGCCTTTATTTTTTTGACTCCAAAGATTAAAATCTCCTTTGCCATTCCAAATTTCAACATCAACTTTTGTACTTCCCATATTTAAACTTCGAAAAAACAATGACTGTTTAGCAGTTTAAAAAATTAAGACAAATTTTGATGTACAAAGTGTAGAGAATACCAATCAAAAACTGTACACACACAAAGTGCTAATGTGCAGAAGCAATTCACACAAATGTACAAATATATGACTAGATAAACAGGTAACTCCAATATAACCCAATCATAGTATATACAAATTTTCAAAAATCAAAACTTAGTGTAATCTTGAAGAAACCGTTAATCTTAGTTCTCTCAGATTCTAGGATTTTCACATGAAACCCTAGACAAAGGAAGATCTAAAAGGGTTTCAACCAAGAAATCCAAGAATATCTTCATATCAAATGATGATAAGAGAGATAGGGTTAGAAACTCGTTACCAAAGGTCTCTCAGTTCAACGGTTGAAAATAGTGAATAGCAGTACTATTTTACTTTCTTCGCAAATATGAAGAACTAACCCTTTATAGTATAAATTGTGAAGATCTAGGGTTTTGATCGTCAAGAACACCGTAAAATTTCATATCAGATGATTTAAGTGCAGATCAAAGAGCCTAATACCACTATTGTAATAAGGAATCCCAAATAACACCAAACAACTAACATAAATTAAAGAACAAAGATTTATCGTCCTTAGGTCCGGATGTTCACTCTAGAAAGGGCTAATCACCACGTTGAGCATCCACCAAAGTGGTTATTGCTCTAATACACTAGAAACCAACAAAGACTATAAGTACAAGAGTTAAAATACAGAAATCCAAATGGATTTAGCCATCATATTCAGTTTTCTTCTCTCAAGAATACTCAACCCCGATTATACCAAGTAACCAAAGGTTAATACTAAACCAAGAAAATTCACCAAAATTTCACAACAATCTACACTAGACTTCATGAAGAATATCTAAAACCAACATATTACAGACGAAAACCAAGAATTTTCAAAGAGCAGAAATAATAGAAAACCCAAGGCAATATCTTAAACTTTCAGCAAAATGAAGAGTCAAGCCAATAATACAAAAGGTTAGGAGCATCCAACAGCTGTACCACTTCCAATTGGCATCATCACGGTCTTTCATAATAATAACCAAAGTTGCATTTCAGCAAAAAAATGCGAGAATGCACAGAATGGAAAAGGCAGCCGGCTGGACTCCGTTTTAATTGGGCTGCATCATTAGGCCATCTAAATCGGTTACATCATTAGGCCAAAGTGTTAAGCACACAGTTTAACAATCTCTCTTCAAATTCGTGAATTAAATATAAAACAATTAGGTTAAAGGATAAATTTCATATTGAATAATAATAAAATAAATAATTAAAGTATAAGTACTTGGATTACTCTTAAAATATTAATTTTTTGAGATAGAATCTCAAATCTTAATATTGTATTAGGGTCTATTAAACTCAATGATTACAAAGATTTTAAGATTGATCTACTCTAACGACTCACAATCTTACGATAGCATGTTAATGAACAATCACAGAGCTAGGGATGGTTCTAATACATAGAAAAAAATTCCACAAAAATATTACGTATGAAAAAGAATTGGGCTTGACTTCCCCATATCTTCATCCCTATTAAGGAAAAAATTTCACATAAAATAATATTAATGATAAGAAATAACCAACTTATAATGGTTTGTGCTATTATTTGTAATAATGTTGATATTTTGAGATGAGTTTATTAAGATTAATCGAGCAATTCAATTCAATTAAGATTCAAACTAACATATGTATTTAAAAATTGATATGCTCTAACGAGTTACCATATTATGGGAATATGTTATAAAGGAATAAATCTCACATCTAATAATCATAAAATAAATAACAAACATAATTGGGTTTGGAGTACTCATTTTAATAAGATTGATTTGTTTGAAATACCTTAATGTTTTAATATAATAACAAAGTTCGTGATCGTTGATTTCCCGCAATTGAACGAGATCGTGAACAAGTAATATAATAGTGTGTAGAATGTCGAAACCATGAGTACCAAGTATTTAATCGAGTTCAAATTAATAGAAACATTAATCGAATAGCAAATGTGTTTTGAATTTTCTATACTAATATCTAAATTATCGATTAAACTAGAAAGCAATTTAACTGGTTTGATTTCAAACATATGAAAGTATTGTTAAGATGTTGAATCCTCTTTGTTAATCCATTTTTAGCACAACGACTTAAAGTGACAATTTGTAATCTTTCTTCATGGTTAGTGTTCCTAATTTAATTGAAAACCTCTCTCGATAATTATCAAATCTATTCATCTCATGTGACCGTCATATCTCTTTACGAAAGATGCAAACATAATAAATGTATTAAATGATCTAGAACACCTATGAAAATCGTGTAAAGCATAGATGTATATCTCTATCCTTTATCGAACTTTACAATATTTATTATTTTAACTAAAAACATATTTTCTCTCCCGATAATAATAGATTATATTGTAAAATAATGAGATAATTACTGATAATTATTTAGTATTGTCATAATATATAGATAAGTCTTATCTAGTTCAGAGAGTCGATTTCATTCCAATTGTAACTTTTATTTTAGACCCTATAAATAATGGTATTGATTCTTAATAAAAGGCACACTTGAGTGTTAACTCTTATATTTTCTTCTCTTCTTGTTCTATTATTTTTATTTCATAATACGTTATCAGCACGAAAGCTTAATTTTTTCAAATTTTAGTAAATGTAGAATTTTTTTAATCATTTATCATGTGTATTAAAATCAATTTGATAGCATGTGAATTTTTTTTTCATATAACACGTACTTCTTCAAAAACCTGCGTGTACTATCATTAATTCGTATATTTTTCTATCATAATTCTGCCATAATTTGCCTAAAGAATTCGGTCCCACCACAATCAATTTATGCTTTAGTCATACTTCCTCAATTCACGTAAATTTGCTTTAGTTATGTGGCCATATCCCGTTTGTTCATTAAATTTTCCTTTTCTTTTTAATTTGGTTTTTATTCATGCATAATCAAATTATCATTTTGCCGATGGCATACATTATTGTTAATTGGTTTAAATTAATGAATTGGTTTGAATTTATTTGTTTGCATGCACGTCCCTTAATAATTATTATTATTATTTTTGCATCCAATTCATCAATTTACGATTATCTGCGCTTATGTTAATGAATTAGCGTCATTAATTAATTTATTTTTTACTTTTCTGTTCTACTCAATTCATGTTAATGAATTCAAGTTAATTTACGTGTATTTATAGATTAATATTATTATTGTAGTGTGCAACTGAACGTTTTATCTTTTTTTTTTTTTATGTATAGCAATAAAATATCAATTATTGAATTCATTCTTGATTGTTATTGTTCCTGAAGTAGCACAACATTATAAATAACTGAAGAGCAAATATTTCTAAATAATGATTTTTTGTTGCTTTTGAAGTAGCACAATATTATAATTAATATTCCTAAAGAATATTACTTGCTCTTGAAAAGCATAAATTATCATTTTCAATATTTCAGAAGAATATTGACATATTACTATTTAAGAAGCAATAGTATAATACAATGTGCTCCCGAAGTAGCACATGTTTCGAAAAACATATTATTTTAAATTAGTGTTTATCCCTGGAAAAAAACATGTAACTTATGTCATGTTGATATTGACTACTTGATATTTAATCATATTTTTCGAAACTAATTGTATTTTCTTTTGCTTTATTGTGTAGTTAATCAAATGGCAAATATCACAAAACTTGAGTTTACTACACTTGACATATCTGGCAAAAACTATTTGTCATGAATAATCGATGCTGATATCCATCTTGTCTCAAGAGGTTTAGGAGAGACAATANAATATTATAATTAATATTCCTAAAGAATATTACTTGCTCTTGAAAAGCATAAATTATCATTTTCAATATTTCAGAAGAATATTGACATATTACTATTTAAGAAGCAATAGTATAATACAATGTGCTGCTGAAGTAACACATGTTTCGAAAAACATATTATTTAAATTAGTGTTTATCCCTGAAAGAAAATACAAACTTATGTCTGTTGATATGGACTACTTGATGTTTAATCATATTCTTTGAAACTAATTGTATTTTCTTTTGCTTTATTGTGGAATTAATCAAATGGCAAACATTACAAACTTGAGTTTGTTGCACTTGACATATAATGATATCCATCTTGTTTCAAAAGGTTTGAGAGAGATAAAAAAAGGAAAATAAGTTTTATTAATATTCAAGAAGAATATCAATTTATCGCTCCAGAAGAGCATACAATTTGATGTTTCAATATTCTCAAAAAATATCATACTAGTGTTTATAGATCTTGAAATACTAATAAGATTTAAGATAGATTATCAAGATATTTGTTTAGTAGATAGTGGAAATATGCACGCAAATCTTCAAGATAAAAGTACCGCTTAAATAATGTTAAAACAATATTAAGTATATCGAATATCGTTTAAAACTCCAAAAGAGTGTGTATTATTTTATCAAATAATACAAAATTATATATTAACGATAAATTTTATTCTAGCAAATTTAGAAGAAATTTACTTAGTTTTAAAGATATCTGCTGCAATGGATTTGAGACGATGCAAGAAAATAATGTTGAATGTCTTTACATAACTTCTTTTGCATCTGTCTAGAAGAAGGTAAAAGAAAAGCTTCATGCACTTCCATCTGGCATGTATTATACATTTATAAAAATTGTCGAATTAAATATTATCAAGAACCAAAAGTTAATTGATCCAAAAACTTTTATACTTTGACATGACTGACTTGGACATTCATGAGTTATAATGATGCAAGAAAAGCTTGTTCGGCTACAAAGGTCAATATTGAATTTCCAATTTTTTTTTAAAGAATTCATGGAGACATATATGGGCCAATATACTCACCATGTATATTTCATTATTTTATGATATTAATTGATTCTTCTACTAGATGGTCACATGTTTGCCTATTTTCCACTAGGAATGTAGCTTTTATTAGACTACTTGTTCAAATCATAAAATTACGAGTGTAATTCCCCGATTACTCAATCAAGACTATTCGCATTGACAATGTTGGTGAATTTAGATCACAAGCATCGATAATTATTGCATGTCAATTGTGACTATTATTGAACATTCGGTTACACAAAATGATTTAGCGGAGTCATTTATTAAACGTCTATGACTTATTGTTAGAACATTAGTTATGAAAACAAAACTCCCAACTTCTGTTTGAGGTCATGTCATATTACATGTTGTGTCATTAGTTTGTATCAAACCAACTTCATATTATCAATATTTACTTTTGCAACTAGCATTTGGTCATGAACCTACAGATTTTTGGTTGTGTTGTTCAAGTCCATATTTCACCTCCAACGATTAAAATGGGTCCCCAACAAAGACTTGAGATTTATGTGGATTTTGATTCACCATCTATTATTAGGTATCTTGAACCTGTAACAGGTGGTTTGCTTACTGCATGTTTTGCAGATTGTC
>CAIGRB010009846.1:0-27447 GCA_903798255.1 Fraxinus quadrangulata
TGAGTGAATAATGAAATATTTTATTTGAATAATTTGATCGAGTTGTAAATTTTTTAATCGTCTCATTTGACAATTGAGGGGAACGAAATCTGACGGTGCAAATCGTTTAAGTTCGAGCCTGCAAAGTAATTTAGCCAATGTTTGATCCGAATTAAAATATGATTTTAATCCAAGTTAAAGTTAAACAATTAATATTAACCACATTTTTCATGAATTCCACAAATTTTTAATCGTACTTTTTAAATTTTTTTATTACAATTTACTAAAATTTAATTTTTTGTAAATTGTGATCAAAATATAAGTTGTGGTTGTTTATTCGATTAGACCCGTCAAAGAAACCCGGCAAAAACGTGCGTCACTGCAAATGGTCCTGACATAACCTAAATTTTGTTGTTTTCCCAAGTTAACGATTAAGAAATTTGAATCCTCCACGCGTATATTAAAAAAATCCAATCTGCAAATTATTTTCAAGAAACGGCTCGCAGTAATACGTAATATATTTTCAATAATTTATTTGCATCTTGTTTATTAAAGAACTTAAACATGATGCGTTTAGAGCTCCCGGCCCCAATGCTGATGGAGGTGAAAAGGTTGGATTTTTTAATTTTTTTTCCAATTCACTAATTTATTAGGATTTAGGATTTTTATTTTCCCTTCGTATTCGTATTTCACAGGTATGCGTATTATATGTTAAATTGAATTTGGTTTTTCTCATTTTGATTACTAGAGGTTCCAATTTCTGTTCGGGACTGTAAAGGTAATTACCTTTTTCTACTTCATGATGTGGAATGAGATTTGGTTGTTTGATTTTGAGCTAATAAATGATTTGACTTTGTTTCTACTATAAACTGGATTCATGAGGATATTTTCGTTACTGAAAAGCTCTCGTATATATAATTTCGATGAATGGCAAATATTTGTTTTTTTTGCTGTTAACTGGATCTCTGGGAATATATATGTCACTAAAGCTGGATTTTATTATCTGAAATGGTAATTATTCAATTCTGGTTTTTTGTGCTGCACAATAGGTAATTTTTTTTTGTTTTTTCTGGATTTCATGGAATTTGTTTGTTGTTATTTTGATGGATTTATGCTTATGAAAGCTCTGAAATGGATAACTGAAAAAGTACTGGTTGATATGCATGTTCTTTTGTTAACTATAAAGTATGGATTACAAGCATATTTGGCTAAGTTTAAAAGAAAATCAAAAGGTTAATTTGTTTGAAACATGTTTGGATTTATTACCTTTCCGACGTTTATGTAAACAGATGATACTTGAATGAAGTAAATCTTACCTCACTGACAAAATGAGTTACTTATTCCAACTTCAACTCAAAATAATTATTTATTCTTAAACTGACTTATTTACTATTTTACATATTAGTGAACTCTTTAATCTTAGTTCAACTTGCGCTTACCTGAGACATAACCATTAATGTGTTTTTTTCCCTTCTTTGAGAGATTTTAATGACTGAGATGAAAGGCTTCCATTATGTCCGTTTGAGGCCTCCATACTTTGAACTGGCAAAGATGCTATTAGGGTCCGTTTGATTGTAAGGGTGGAAAATAAGTGGAAAGAAAATGAGTTTCAGGGAAAGTAATTGCCTAGAAATTATTTTGCAGGGAATTGGAAATTAAGTGGGTTTGATTGACATAATTTTTCACCCGAAAAATTTTTAAATTTTGTGTTCGTTTGGCTAATTTTTTCCATAATTGGTTATACAATTTGTTTTCATTGTCAAAAAGTAGATTTTTTTATCAAAGTTTAGTATTTGTTTGACTTTTGTTTGCATCAAAATTGTCAATTTAAGTAATTTTTTTTTTACAATTGATTATGGAATTTGTTTCCATTGCCAAAAAATAAATTGGTATATTTTTCCATCCGGAAAATTTTAAAATTTTGTGTTCGTTTGGTTTTGTTTTACATGGAAATTGTGATAATTTTTTCCACAGTTGGCAATAAAATTTGTTTCCATTGCCAAAAATTAAAAAAAAAAAAAAAAAAATTGGACGGCAACCTGGAAAAGGCTTTATGGTGGGAAAAGTCTTTTCCTCAATTTCAAAGAAATGGTGCAGTGTGGGTTGGAAGGTGGAAAACAAGTGCCCAAGAAAATAAGCCCATTAAACACGACATTTCTTTCCAAGGAAAATAGGGGATATCAAATGCAGCCTTAGTGTTTTCTTGGTTCTTTTTAACTTCAATCTGTTAGTTTTTCAATGTCTTCTGTGTATTAATGGATATGAAGTCGATCCATTCTAAGTTCTTTTGTTGTACTACGTTAAGGGTGGCAGTTTTTAACCATGTTCTTACCTTCGCGCATTCGGTCTAGCAGTGTATATTAGCACAAGGCTATTCGTGTTGTGTAAAATTTTCTTCCAAGGCTATAAGTAGCTCAAATTGACCTTTTTATGGGATGAAGATTTTAAATTCACTGGAAATGTCACAATCCTTCATTTTTTCCTAAGGATGCTGGAATGCCAGTTCAGTTGGCTTCTCGACTATAGTTGCATTCGGAAGGGCCTACAGAAATCAATAAACCAAAATTTTGGCAGGTAAATAGATGAATCAAATTGACATGGACCGCAATGAAGACGGCAATTACTTGCCAACTCCAGGGGCGGTGGGTTTGGGTCAAGAATCAAATAGGGGCAAAAGAAAGTTAACCTCAAAGGTATGGAATTACTCTATTTGCTTCCTTTGGGAATCACATTTTAATAGCTGAAACTAGCTGGGTGACAACTGAAAAGTTTATAAAGCTGAAAGAAGGCATAGCAGGATAACATAAAACAAGTATGCCAAAAATTGTGTGGGAATGACTCCAAGATATAGGGCCTAAAACCGTTGTCACCAATTTTATAGGTTCTTAGGGTCTCTCAGTTTCAGCACGAGGTGTGCAAAAATTGTTCAATATTCGGGAGGCTTTCTGGTCTAAATGTTCTGAACCCTAAATATATTTTATTCTCTTGGTTTTCCGAAATTATAAAACTGTGTCTGGCCTTGCAGGGTGCCAAATAAAAGAACTTTCAGTATAGACACTCTTCATTTCAACAGAAAAAGAAAACAAAAACAAAAAACGAGTTTACACTTTGAATGAATTTGTGCTAATAATTCAACATGTACTGAAGTACATAGTTGCTAACTTGCAGTTTTGTTTGGAGAATCTTCCCAGCGCTCTAGTGTTAGCATACCAAAGCTTTGGGGTGGTATATGGAGATCTGAGCACTTCACCTCTTTATGTTTATAGAAGCATATTTGTTGGGAAGTTGCAGAATCATCAAACTTCTGATGCAATATTTGGTGCATTTTCATTAATATTTTGGACCTTAACACTCATTACTCTGCTGAAATACGTATTTATGTTGTTGAGTGCTGATGATAATGGTGAAGGTATGCTAAAGCGGCTCTGTCGTACAATATTACCCAATAAATATTTACTTCCCACTAATTCTGACCAACCGTTTTCAATCACCTCAGGTGGTACTTTTGCTCTTTACTCCTTGCTTTGTAGACATGCAAAATTCAGTTTACTTCCCAATCAACAAGCAGCTGATGAGGAGTTGTCTGCTTACAAATATGGGCCCTCAGGACAGTCTTCGACATCTTTAGCATTGAAGAGGTTTCTCGAGAAACACAAGAAATTACGTACACTTCTATTGCTTGTAGTATTACTGGGGGCTGGTATGGTAATAGGTGATGGTGTAATCACCCCTGCAATTTCAGGTATGATAATATCATCGTTGATGTAATTCAAATGAGATCAGGTCAAAGATATTTAATGTTATCTTCATTATTGACTGTTTCAATATCGACTGTGGGTCAAGCATTATGCCAAGTTAAACAACTTTAAGACCATTTATTACTATAATGACCTCACGTGAGTCTAAATTGTGCTTTGACAATATTAGCCCTGTTTGGTGGCCATTATTTGATAAAAAACAATGTTTTAATAGTGAATTTTTGGAGAATGCGTGGTAAAAAGTAGGGAAAAGTTTTGGGTTTACGTGCAAAATATTTTATTGTGTGAATGTGTGGTCGAAAATGAGTACGTAGAAAAAAGATTTTTGAAATAATGGTAGTCAAACATGGGGTTAATGTTCATTTTATACGTGACACTTGTAAGGGTGTTCATTTTGTGATATCGCTAATGTCTAGTCATGAAGTTTATGTTTAGATTGTCTATGGTTGAGCATGAAGAGAAATAAACCAAATCTTTTGCCCCATTTGACGAAATGATGGTGCTTACTTTAAGTAGTTATTTATATTAAGAACACAACTGAAACATTTCGACGGAGAATACTCTAACCCAAAACCATTGTTAAGTAGTCATGTTTGTTATGCAATTGATCTTTTGTTTTTTTTTTCCTTCCCCTTATTGATGTACTTTTTGTGCATTTGCTATTACTTTCAGTTCTTGTACAAAAGCTCTGTTTAGTCCCTTAAGAACTGTTGTATACATATATTTTATTGCAGTTTTATCATCAGTATCTGGTCTTGAAGCTGCTGGAACAAATTTGACTCAGGGTATGTACAGTTCTGCGTATTTTGTTGATTAGGCTCGAGTTATAGATGCTTTGAATACTGTTGTGTACTTATATTTTTCTAGACCCATTTATTGTCTTGATTATCAAAACTATATTCTATCTGTAGGTGAAGTACTATTCATTGCTTGCATCATATTGGTCGGCCTATTTGCTTTGCAGCATGTTGGAACCCAGAAGGTCGGTTTCTTCTTTGCACCCATCATTTTCCTCTGGTTGATAGCTATATTTTCCATTGGGATTTATAATACAATACGCTGGAACCCGAAAATTGTGTTGGCTCTTTCTCCACATTATATCATCAAGTTCTTTAGTCAAACTGGTATACATGGATGGATTTCACTTGGAGGGGTCCTCCTTTCAATAACAGGTAAATGAAATTCTGAAGCTCTCTCTTGTTAATATTATGGTCATTTTTTATTTTGTTAGATTTAGACATGGGCCTCTTTCTAAATGATTTAAACTTAATGACTGAGAAATTGCTTGAGTTTTGAAACTAATGCCTGTATTCTGTGGATTATCAGGCACAGAGGCAATGTTTGCAGATTTGGGCCATTTCAGCGCTTTTTCTATAAGGGTAAATCCACATCTTTTTAGCTGTAGCAAACATTCAGGTGTGAATGTGCATAATAAGAATGCAATGTTTGTTCCTTTATGCTAGGATAGTAAGAATGTAATACTTAGATTGATGAGCTTAGAGACCTAGAATATATAATTTTTTATCCTGCTAGATCTTGTAGAGTTGTGAATCGCATGACTGTACTTCGTCTGTGGGTGGAGAGAACACCTGTTAGTGTTAGACAACAATCCATTCTAATCTTGTCTGTGGTTTATCTAGTAACATATAATTACAAACTGTTCTGTTTGTGCAGATTGCATTTGCATTTGTTGTATACCCTTGCTTGGTAATGCAATATATGGGCCAGGCTGCTTTTCTATCAAAAAATATTTCTTCAATCCCAAATAGTTTCTATGATTCGGTTCCTGGTTAGTTTTGTTTCCAGCTATGTTGAGATTGATATCATGGTTTTCTTTTTCTAACCTCGTGATATTGGATTCCTTGCAGATAGTGTATTTTGGCCTGTCTTCATTATTGCCACCCTCGCAGCTATTGTTGCGAGTCAGGCTATCATTTCGGCCACATTCTCTATTGTTAAGCAATGTAATGCTCTTGGTTGCTTCCCGCGTGTGAAGGTTGTGCACACCTCAAAACATATACGTGGACAAATTTACATACCAGAGATTAATTGGATCCTCATGATTCTTACCCTTGCTATAGCTATTGGGTTTCGTGACATAACTACAATTGGAAATGCATATGGTAAGTCATAAATTTTCAATAGAATTATTCTTTCATTTTTTTATCATAATAAGATCATTTATTTGATTTTAATCATTCATAAGATAAATGTCTCGTATGCATTGTGTAATGTTCTAATATTTACTACCATAATATAAAATTTACTGAAAATACCATGTGACATCACTTAAAGCATTGTTGGAAGATATCAATAGTATCTATTGCGAGCAGTGATTCTATTGAGAAAGTCTCAACATATAAAGTACTGTTGCAGTAATTGAAATACAGAGCAATTATGTTTACTGTTATGAGGAATATTGTTTTTTGCCTTTTCTGATAAATCCACTTCTCATATATTCTGCTATTAACTTAAAGTTCTATAAATCAAGGCTCCTGATATGTGGATTCATATATCTGCCTTTACAAACCATATGAATCTAGATTTAATCTCTTTTTAATGCCATTTTCATTGATTGATGCTAATTTCTCTCCTTTTGAATTTCTAATACATCACAAGGGAAGATCAAAATTTCAAGCTCCGTGTTGCTGCCCCTCCCTTCCTCTGCTCTCCCAATGAAGGTTGAGGAAAAAAACAGATTCATATTTCGCCTGTAGTCTTTCCTGGAAATTCCGCTTGCTCAAATCATGCATACTCGTGATTGATAATTACATACATAAAATGATCCCTTCTTGCCATAGGGGGTGATTAACTTGGATAATGATGATTATTATTTTCTGTGTACTGTTTAGGCAAGAAAAATAAATTGCATAAAAGAGAAAATTTGAGAAAAGGATTTGTCTTCGATTACGGGAAATGGTGACTGGTAAATAAAATGAGATATGCACGTATGCTATCACAAACAGAAGGAACCACAGTCTTATTAGCAGGTTATGATTACAAGGACAGAAACAGTAGCATCTTCTTTTTCTTCAAACTATATAAGATAAATCACATTTCTTACGATAGTTCGTACTTCTACTGTAAAAGGACCAATCTGACTAGTAGTGGCGAGGTTCAATTTTTGTGTTATAGAATATTTCCTTTACAAATATCTTTTTCCCCCTTTAATTCTGCGTTTATTCAATTTTGATTATCTGTTTGGAACACACTTCTGAAATCTATTTATTTTTTATCCATCATTTTCTTACACTCAAGCTTCTTTTTGCAGGCCTAGCTTGCATGTCGGTTATGTTTATTACGACTTTCCTCATGGCACTTGTCATGGTCTTTGTATGGCAAAGAAGTACTGTGCTCGCTGCTGCATTCCTCCTTTTCTTTTGGTTCATCGAAGGCGCTTACCTATTAGCTGCATATACAAAAGTTCCTCATGGAGGATGGGTGTCCCTTGTACTGTCTCTCGTCTTCATGTTCATCATGTTTATTTGGAACTATGGAACTCGCAAGAAGTACAAATTTGATCTATACAACAAAGTGCCAATGAAATGGATCCTTGGCCTTGGCCCGAGCCTTGGCATTGTCCGTGTGCCTGGGATAGGCCTTGTATACTCAGAGCTCGCGACAGGAGTACCCGCTGTCTTTTCCCATTTCGTCACGAATCTTCCCGCTTTTCATAACGTTTTGGTGTTTGTTTGTGTAAAATCTGTTCCAGTGCCCTATGTCTCGCCCGAGGAACGCTTCCTCATTGGCCGCATCGGCCCCAGACCTTATCGCATGTATCGATGCATCGTAAGATATGGGTACAAAGACTTGCAGAAAGATGATGAGAACTTTGAGAACCTTCTAATATTAAGTATAGCAGAGTTTATCCAAATGGAAGCTGTAGAGCCTCAGTTTTCAAGCACTGACACTGCATCATATGATGGGAGAATGGCAGTCATAAGCTCCCGCAGTATTCAATCCAGTTCAACTCTAATTGTGTCAGAGACGGAGGATTTTGGTTCGATCAATTCCATTCAAAGCAGTAAATCTCTAACTCTCCAACGTTTAAGATCTGCCTATGGTGATGAGAACCCACAAGTTAGAAGGCGTCAAGCGAGGTTTCAAGTACCACATAACCCCGGGATGGATCCTGCGGTAAGGGATGAACTTTTGGACTTGATCCAGGCAAAAGAAGCCGGCGTTGCTTATATACTAGGGCACTCTTATGTGAAGGCGAGAAGATCATCGTCATTCCTGAAGAAATTTGTGATTGATATCGGTTACTCATTTCTTCGTAAGAATTGCAGGGGTCCGGCTGTGGCTCTTCATATTCCTCATATTAGCCTGATCGAAGTAGGTATGATATATCACGTGTAGGGATTTATTCACTGAAGCATTCCTTTGTGGCCTTTCTAGGCTCATCTTCTCTGGTAATTTGTGGTAATGCAACAGCACTAGACGCCATGTTCACTGCTATGCGCACTCGTGGTTTTCTGTATATGTACAACTCTTACTACATATAATTATATCGTGTTGCTCGGTATCGATATCAAACGTGATGACTCCTGTTGGATTTGAACATAGACTATTGCTTTGTTGTTGCATTTTACTGTTTACTTTCACGCATTTTTTCTGTTAGGATACTCGTTTTGATTTCTTGACGTAAGTTTTTCATCTTATTGGGAAGCGTTCACAAACAGTTTAAATTATAAAGTAAATTGTTTATAAACACTTTCCAAACAAAGATTAAATTCTTCATGCTACGTATTTGTCAATGAATGTAACGATAGAGTTATCATAGTTGACTTCATCAGTGACCACCAACTGAGAAGTTGTAGTTGTAAGAAGTTCATTATATATATATTTTTTAATGAGTAGACGAAATAGTTCGTCAAATTGAGATATCTTTTTATTCTTATAGTTTTGTTTATAATATTACGTGCACATAAGATATGTTTGTAATTATCATTTCAATCCTTAGTGTATTTTTCATATTGAGTATTCATTTTGTAATTTTTTATTTTTTTACTCATTTAAGAAATTTCCGTCGATTTATAATTTATAAAATATTTATTTTTAGCGTTACAAACAAAAATGTATTGAATTATTTTTAGTTATATTTTATTACCAACAAAACTTACTCAATGTAATATTACAATTTACAAACATGAAGTTTTTTTTATTAATCTTTTTTTTTTTGTTTCTCTCTTTTTACTTTAAATCATTTTAATTTGAAAATATAGAGGAACAAAGTTGTCCTTATTAATAATGGTCAAATGAAGGTTTATTTCTATTTTTTTGGTCAACTAACGAGACATAATTCGTCCGTAGGTCCTTATTTTGCTTTTTTCTGTAAGTGTGGGACTGTGGTGAAAAAAATGAAAGGTTTGGCACCCGTGTGCAATTTGCCCTTTTTCTTTTAACTTTCTTTCTTTGTTCTTACGGTGGAAATGGCAACAATTGTAGCAGGGACGATGGTCATATATGTTATTTTACACGACCTTAATCACCAAATGGATGGAAATGACGAATTTGTTAATTTTTAAATGTTGGGGACGAATTGTGCCAATAAAATTGATTAGGGTTCTATTTGTAAATATTTTGAAAGATTGGGAAGAAGCTTTATGAAAATATTTTAATATTTAGAGTGTGTTTAATTGCGAGTATAAAATTTACATGAAAATAAAATGAATTCTAAGCTATTCAATTGTCCATAACTCAGTTGTATGAAAATTATTAATTAAAAGTGTTTAATTTTTTAGTTTTCAATTTAAAAAATATTATACTCGTTCATTTTTTATTGGTGGATAGATGAGAGAGATAAAGAGTGAGTGAATTACCTGAAAAATAAAAATCACATCTTCCTAAAAAAGTTATTCTCCTTATTTTCGTGAAAAATATAGTTACATGATAAAAAATTGAAAAATATTTTTCATGAAAAGAATTATTAATAAACACTCCAAAAGTAAGAATTTTTATGGAAAAAATGACATCTTTCACGACAAATAAAGTCAATAAAACACTCTTAATGACTTCCACGCAATATAATCCTTATTTGTACAGTCTAATTACAAGTTTTTTTAACAGCAATAATTTAATTACCTATTTAGTGGAGATTAAAATTAGATTTTTAGTAAGTTTTGATAAAAAATTTTGAAATATGTGATTAAAAATTGTGGGACGTGTAAAATATATAATTAATATTGATTGTTTCATTTTAATTAAAATTAAATTCTAATTTTAATTAATATCAAACATGAGCTAAATAGTATCCTTAACCCTTAGTAGATTCTTGTTTTAGACTGTACTAATTTCAATTACTAGACTGGTTGAGGAACCATTTGCACCAAATTCCTATACTTTATATCGTGCCACGCACGTCAGCATGTTTGACAACTAGTAGAAGCTACAATTGAGATACCTTCGCTGCAGAGTGCAGCCCAAGTCTAAATGCAAAAATTATGTCAACAATTCCTGGTAAAAAATACGATAACTTGCAGAAATTCACAGGCTTGATTCTCCAATGGAAGACAGCCAGTCGAACACCATGGATTCTCTTGAAATTAGGGAGGATTTGAAATCAATTTTACCATATTTACCACTGATACTCCGTTCGTCGGCACTGTTATGGCCTCCGGCGGTGCTGGAAGCGCTGAAATCCCTAGCTAGAGGACCTTTGTACAGTAATGTTAACTCGGGTCAGGTTCTTGCTATCGCCATTTTCGACCTTCGTAATTCACTTAGCTTGCCGGACCTCCACCCCTCCGCACTTAACGGCTATGCCTTCTTCTTTGATGACGTAAGCAGTAATTTAATTTTTTAATTTTGGTACTTTTTCGTTTATGATGAACATTGTCTAATTTTGGGTGGTCATGTAGTGAATTTTCGTATGATAAGATTTGTAGGTTATCTTAAGCATAAAATACGTTTTTTGGTGGGGGAAGTGATTAAATGAGTGATTATAAGCTATGGATACTGAATGTGTGAATAATAAGTGGTAGTAGATGTGTGAAATCACTTCCCAAACTTTCACTTCTATGCTACGCTGCAAGAACAGTTATTATACTACACGAACACGAGACTCCAAAGTGGGAATCTTTCAAACTCAAAGTAAGATAGAAATATATAGTAAACAAATGTGTTTCTCAATTGTGTGAGAGGCTATGCATAGTAGGAACATGAAAAATGCTACTGGATCTAAAAAAATGACTATCTATGGAGATTTTAGACAAATGGAATATATTTACCGAGTTAAAAGAGAAGTTCTAATACAGAAGATATTATACTAGTTACTTAATTATACTAAGAACTAAGTAATTCGAATACGATAAGATACGAGTACGTTGATACAGCTTCTAAAAAAATTAAGATACGCGGATACGTGTCATAAAATTTAACATAATTTCATTAATATAAAAAATTAAAACAGAAGTATAATAATAATAATAAAATAAAATACTAAGGCATTTTATCTTTATCCTTAGTTTTTTCAACTTTATTTTTTTCAACATCAATTTTTTTATTATCATTAAAAACAACACTCTCTGACTCATCTAATGATAGATTAGCAACGTCAAGCAGTTGAACACCCTTAATAGTATCAAATGAGTTTTCGACAATATCCCACATTTTGGATTTTCCTTTTGAATAGAGATCTAATTTTCTTCATAAAAGACGCAGATTGCAATGAATAAAAATCAATTCTCTATCTAGTTATAGAGTTATTTTATTCCTTCTCATAGAGTGTACAAAGAATACATACTCCAATTTCTTTTAGCATAAGATGAAAAAGAAGATTGCACAAGTGTTCTTTGAAATAGCCACTAGGTTTTTGAATCCATATTATACCGATTAGTGATAGAATCAAACTCACCAATAATACTCTTCTTCACGTGTCTTAAAGTATTGGATACGTATCGAAAAAAAATAAATAAAGTAACTAATAAACATGTATCCGATACGTATTGAAAAATTAAAAAATATTAAAAAAATGTATTCGGTATGCATTGGAGGGTATCAAAGAGTATCCAAGCTTGGATACGTATCGAATGCGGGTACGTAATGAGTTTACAAGCATCCGTGCTTCTTAGGGGAATTGTCCATTAAATGAACATCATAAAAGTCAGGACAATAAGGCCACACTAGAAGGATAATATAAGAAATAGAAATGTGGGTCAACAAGTGGAGGTTGTTGGGTCATGACTTTGATTAGACCTAAGAAGGCTCCTATTTACAAGAGTGAAACACTTCTGATAAGAGAGAGTAGTATACCAAAATTGCCATGACTTGAAGTTGTTGCAAAAGATTTATTTACAAAAGATAGCTCTAGATCTAATGGAGTGGCAAAATGGATGCATATAACTGACCCCGA
The DNA here is from genome assembly GCA_903798255.1 of Fraxinus quadrangulata. NCBI lineage: Eukaryota > Viridiplantae > Streptophyta > Magnoliopsida > Lamiales > Oleaceae > Fraxinus > Fraxinus quadrangulata. The sequence goes on from CAIGRB010009846.1 coordinate 12,091, forward strand.
AGTTTATTTTGAATAAGCCTCAGCTTTAGTTCTTGACATCTTGTATTGTTCTAATGGATTCGAGTGAAGTAGTAAAAATGATTGCCTCATTTTTGTATTTCATATGCACATTTTATTTGTTGATTGAAGGATAATAAGAATGATTTATTCCAACCCATTTGGTTGGCTTGATTTTAGCTGATGAGTAGGGATGAGTCTGAGAAGTGGTTTGGAGAGGTGGTCCCACAACTGGCAGATTTGCTATTGAGATTACCAGATTTGTTGGAGACACATTATCAAAACGCAGTTAGTTTCAATGGAATGGAAACTGGTCTTCGTTTACTGGAATCACAACAGCAGGGTATTGTGTTTCTCAGTCAGGTAAACTTGTACAACAGTTTTTAAGCTTGACTACTTGTATAGATTATTTCTAATGCTAATGCATTTACTTTTGCATCACCTGACATTTCAGGTTGAGTAATGCAGTATTCATGTTCCCACTTTTACTTTTGGAACTTTGAATTATTGATGATTATATTACTATATGATGTTATCAAAATCTGAATGTCAACCCTACTTTGTTTTATCCTCAGCTGATTTAAAGTTAAGTATTCTATTTGTCTTTTGAAAATGAGTTGTTACCTTCTAGGTGACAAAATTATACCACTTTCCACTTTATTTCTGAATTCAAATTTGGATGACGCAATTGCTTGGTCAAATTAATGATATGAAATTGCATTGGAATTTCTTTCCATTTTGAAGATGACTGTTCTGGATTTCAAAGTCGTTAGATTTCTCCTAACTTTTAAAAACTAAAACCATTTTACCTTTGCATTGTCACATCAGATGCACTTTATCTGTGCATTGCTTAAAATGTTCTTTGCAGTCAGCTTTGGCTGTGTTTGATTTGGTTATTATCCGGTTCATGAAATTTGAACTGCTATTTGTCCTTGACTGAATTCAAAATGAGTTGTTAAAATTTCCTACCAGGTGATGAAATTACCACTATCCAGTACATATTGGAACTATTTGGATACACAATTGCATGGTTATTAACTATCTGACATTGCATCGGAATTTTTCTTTACAATTTCAATATATAGATTTTAAAATCTTGAGTTTGTGCTAATCTTTTACTGATGTTGAAACCATTTTACCTTTATCTTGTAAAATTAGATGTTCTAACTCTATGAATTGCTCGAAGTGTTCTTTGCAGTAGCTTTGACTGTGTTCTTCATTGGTTCTTTTTGGGTTCTTGAAAGTTCAATTGTATTTCTTCATGGTGTTGTGAAAGTGTAATTTTTTTGTTTTTGTGCTGGCAGTGTTATTTTAGTGGTGAATTTTTATAATTGCAATTTGTAAACTTCGAAAATCTGAAAGAAGTATGCGATCAGCTAATTTTTTCTGAATTTTAATAAAGAACAAAACATAACTGAAGATATCCATAATGCCCCGATCAAGTAGGGAAAGAGGGATGAATCAAAATAATGTTTAAACTTGGGTTTTGCTTTAGTGATTGCCATAATATCCCATAATGCAATATGGTTGTGCCATAATTGTAATATATTATCCTTTGTGGATCTATACTAGCAAATGGGTGGGGGACCGGGAGTGGTGCACCGGGGGTAGGCACTCAAGTAATTTTCGTGTTAACCGTGATTGGACAAGTCTTCCCCTGCTTACTCCACTGCTTTAGTGCCTGCACCCAGAGTCTGAAACCATAAAGAAGTCTCAGTAGAGTTGCCGAGCTGTGTCCCGGAGAACACCCTCCCTCAGTCTTCACTTAGCTGTCAGCTGTGCCCTTTCAGTCTTCATTTGGCTCTTGTTTAGTTTGTTGATTGAGTGAAAGCACAAGGTGGTCCTATTGGGTTCAAAGGGATGGCTTATACCGATTTAAAGGTTCTGGGCCTTACACAAGGGTCATGGGTATGGGCCAATTGGTAGCTCTGTGTATTTTCATAATTCGGCTTTCAGATCAAAATCCTTATTGCAGTAAAATTATACCCGCTACAGTGGGTTTCCAAGTTACCACCATTCGGAGAATGACTAAGCGTCAGTGAAACATGATCTTATGATAAAACAATAAAAAAGTAAATGAGAAGCCATTCATCTCTACTCAGCTTGAGCAAACCATGCTTTAAATGACTGCTGCATATTGTTTTATTATGTTGTTTTCCATTTCCAATGTGAATTACTCTTGTTAAAGGGATTTCAATTGGTTGTAACTTCAACTAATCCACGAATAACTTAATCCAGTTGTTTACTGCTATCGCTTGGAAAAAATTAAGAAGAGTGGAATGAAACAAACATTGTACAATAAATAATCCCTTGCCACTTTTCACTTCATGCATGAAGCATCCTTTTTCCCTCTTAAAGTTTAGCAGTATATTCTTCTCAATTGAGTATGAATTGCATTCTGATATTATGAATTCTGATCGCGAGTGCTTTTAATTATTTCAGGAATTGATTGCTGCTCTTCTGGTTTGCTCTTTCTTTTGCTTGTTTCCAACCACGGATAGAGGGGCCAAGCATCTTCAAGCAATCAATTTTGATAATTTATTTGCGTATGTTTTCATCCACCTTCCCGATTATGTGTATCTTTTTCTTAATTGTTCTCTTTTGCATCAATACTGCTGTTGATAAATATTTAAGAACATGCCTATTTTAGCAAAAAGAACTGTCCTGATTCCCATATAGTTCCCTCATGGCCTCAACTGTTGTTGAGCGTAGAGGACCTTAGATCGACATTTCATTGCATGTGCTACATTTTATATAGTAGAATATTAGAAAAACAATGCATTGCATGTCACAGAAAGAAAACATCATGAACAGGCTTATAAATCTTTTAACACTGCAAAAAGGTTTGTACCATTCATTGTGTAATATGTATGTATGGGAACCTACTGCAAAGTGCTAGTACAAACATGCACACGTATTTATGCCTATCAGGTAATTTTAGTGATTGTTTTTGTGAAAGTTCTTGAGGTGCATTAGCCTGTCCAATCATAATGCCTCAATGTAACACAGGTTAGAGTTAAGTTACTTCACAAATTAGAACATACTAATATAGATAAGATGCCTTCTATGGCTTTTATTCTTTTCTCTTTCATTTCATAGTTTATCTGGAGGCAAGCAATCATTTGACACACCACCCTTGGTCTTCCCCCTTCTGTTTTTCTTGAGGATTGTTGAACTATTATACTGTTCGGTTGAGATAATATGAGCTGTGAGCAGGAGGGTAATCTAGTCGCTAATTTCTTCTGGGGGCCATAAGTTAGTTATGGAATGTCCACCATAGCAAAACAGTATTTTCCCAATTTTCTTTATTTGAGTTCTCGTTTTTTTGTTTTTGTACTTTGTTGAAGCAGAACAGATTCATCTGACCTCTGTGTTTTCAGGTGTTTATATGACTCCCATGATGTGAAACAGGAAAATAAGATAAAATGCATTGTTCACTATTTTGAGGAGATATGCTCACGTATGCCTATGGGAAATGTCTCTTTTGAACGAAAAGTTCTTCCACTGACAAATAGCCCATCCCACATTTCTTTCCCTAAGGCTAATTTTTGGAGCAAGTCTAGCGTCTCCCTTTGCCATTTGGAGGTATGAACGATTAATCAATATTTATCTAGTGGTTTGAGTTTATTTCACTTTGAAGTTCAAGTTCTTGTTTAGAGCAATCCATAGCCTTATTGGACATGGCTATTGTACTTAACCAGTCTGGTCCTTGGAGATCAAACCAGTCAAGGGCGAGGGGGATACTGGTCCAGCTGGTGGCTCAAATGGTTCTGTGGTTGAACCAGCATGTGCATTTATTAATATTCGTATTGAAATAATGACAAAATATGAATGAACATTATTATTTGGGATACAGAAATAGAAAATTATGTCTCTAATCATGTTGTATGATTTAGAAAAATGAATTTTGAAAATATTATCAACATTTAACTCTTAAAGAATCACCTGCTTGCATTTGAGTTTTCGGTCTGTTTATCTATAACCATCCCCCACGCACACGAGGATCTGCTATGTTACATTTAATTTTATAGCTTATTTTGTGAGTAAGTTTTAAGAAATGTACTTTTAAAATTTTGCAAATTCATCTTGTATGTCCCATGTTTGGTACTTAATATAGTGCAATTTCTTTTTCCTTTTTTGCATGGCAGGTTCACAGCTCTGGTTTGATTGAAGATCAACCCGCTGAAGCTCTTGAAGTAGATTTTGCAAATAAATGCATAGGAGGTGGTGCTCTTCGCCGGGGCTGTGTACAGGAAGAGATTCGTTTTATGATCAATCCAGAATTGATTGTTGGCATGCTTTTCTCGCCTGCAATGGCAGACAATGAGGCTATTGAAATTATTGGTACGCGGAGATTCTCCAGTTACTCTGGATATGCTTCTTCATTCTGTTTTTGTGCCGACTACAAGGACGTCAAGGGTGCCGATTCAATGGGAAGGCGTAAGACAAGGATAATCGCAATAGACGCACTGTCCCGTGTCGGTAAGAGACAATACACTCTGGAATGCCTTCTCCGAGAGATTAATAAGGCATTCTGTGGCTTTTATGATCAATCCAAAAGACAGCAATATAAAAATCTGTTTGTAGACACTGGATTTTCGGAGGCTGAGTTTGATGAAGGCATTACAAACCCTCTTGGAAGTTCGACGAGAAATCTTTCGACTTCATTTCAATCAATCAATGAAACTTCTAATAACCAGCCAATGAGGGACAATGAGCTGAAGTGGGATGATGATAATGTCGGTATTGCGACAGGGAATTGGGGCTGTGGTGCTTTCGGGGGAGATCCTGAAGTCAAAACTATAATTCAGTGGCTAGCGGCGTCTCAAGCACTAAGACCTTTCATCTTATATTACACATTTGGTTTGGAGACCTTGAGGAAACTTGACAAGGTAGCACAATGGATTATATCCCAACAATGGACTGTGGGAGAACTCTGGGAAATGTTGATCGAGTATTCTAGGCAGAAACTGAAGAAACAAACCAAACTTAGCTTCTTCAATTGGCTTCTTCCCTCATTATATGATGGTGATGATCCCTTGATGATGGACGCGTCATTTACTCGATAAAATTCTTCGCCTGTGTGCGCCGTTTCTGAGTTTAAGATCTTTTAGTTGTTTATATAGAAGTGAAAATATGGAATGGCACAAAATGTATATAAAGATGGTTTGATGTTTGTTTTATTGAGACGATGTCGTGTCTTTTATGTGTTTGGATTGGATGTTCTTGTTTGACATGGGTAAATTTCATGCACGGTCGTAGAACTTTTAGCGAAATCATAATTGGGTATCTTTATCTTAATTGGGTCATTGAAATTCGATTTACTTTCAAAACTCACTTTCTCCCTCACCTCTCATCCATTAAACTTAAGGTAATTGCTTAGGGGCGGTTTTCTTTGTATTTCAGTTTTATGTTTTGAGTTTTGAATTCATTTTGAATTTTGTATTTTGAGTATCCATTTTGAGATTGTTGAAAACGTGTTCTTTTTAACATTTTGAAAAATTATTTTGAAAACTCCTAAATTGCGTTTTGAAAATTTTGATTTGATTATAATTGAAAACACTCAAAATAACAAATTTGTCGTTTTGAGTTTTCTTTATAAAATTTTAATTTGTTTTTAAAAATGCATTTTTAAAAATGGGAAAGTGAACGTGTTTTCACTGTTTTAAAAAATCGAAAATAGAAAATAACTTAAAAATGGTGAAGAGAACAGACACTTTGTTTTCCGTCATATTATAATGATTTTCCACTTATTGCTTATTTGAAAAATAAATTATAGTGAGATTATAATGAAATTGAGTATAATGTCTCATGAAATTTGTGGTTAATAAGTGAGTTGTAATTGTGAATGTGTATTTAAAATTAGGGTGTATTTGAGCCACATTATTTTGGAATAGTAAATTGATGGTGAATGTATGGTTGAAAAAGAATGAAAAGTTATTGATGTGAAGGAAAATATTATTTTATTGAAAAATGTGTAATTGAAAATAAATAGAAGAATGTGAATGAAAATTTTAATGTAGCTCAAACAGGGAATGTTTAATTTTAACTTCAAAATATAAGGAATTTATAATTTATTTTTTCATCACATGCTCTTAATTGCTATGTGACGCACTAGAAATAAAATGATAAAATAAGAATTAAAACAATATTTATAGATTAAAATGTTAAAATTAACATATATTTTTTAATACCTTTGTAAACTTGACATAGTAATAAATTGACAATTATGTGGAAGATCCATATGCCTTCCATGAAGCAAACAAACCAAGTGATGAAATTTGAAACTTAACCTATAATTTAGCCAGTTTTAAATACCTCACAAGCATGTTCTAAGTTCCTGTTTGATCCACGTTATTTTTTTATTTCTTTTTAATCACACATTTTTAATAAAATAATATTTTTTATGACATGAAAAAAATAAAAAAACATTTTTGGGGGAAAAAAAAAAGTGCACCAAACGGGCTAAATAAAAATGTCCATTGAGCCAGTAGGAAAATAGAAATTTGTTATCAATGCACCATTTTGCGAGCTGAAAAGGGCAATACAGTTAACTTGTTGGAAGACAGGTTCTCGTGGTACCTCCAAATAGTGACAACTGCAATTTTTGTCATCGACAGGAGAAGGTAATTATATTGAGCAGCTAATTTGTAGTTGATTTAACCTAAGAAGGTTAAATAGTTTACGGGTTATTCTTAGTTATGATTCAGAACTTTGCTAAATCTTTGGCAGCTAGCCTTCTTCTTTCATCAGATATATACTGTTTTCAAATTTTCTTTTATGGCGTTTTCAGTAAATTTCTGTTTTTGGTTTCTTCAAAACCCAAGTTTTGCCTTGTAGGTGTTTGTGATATTGTTTCACCTAAAAAGACTTCCATATCCTGTCATTCCAATCAAAATCAAGAAAAAATTATTAATGATTTCTGCGCTTTCACATACTAATATGATAAAAATTAGCTTATTTTGTCTGATTAATTTTATCGATTCAATTTCTAGTATTATCTTTTTTAAAGACCTCTAGGAAAAAAAAATGAAGAAAACTTATCTATATCCTCATAAGATAATGTATAGGGATGATTCTTTTTTCTCTGGATTAATTCCAGCTTGATGTAATTTTGATATGGACTGCTAATTCAAAGGAAAACTGCAAAATGTGCAGCCAATGGAATTGTTTCAGCTGACCTTGAGGCCACACTTTCAGTTTACTTGTGTGAAAGAAAAATGGTTAATTGATTTCCCATCATCTTATGGGGCTTCACGTACGTGGAGAAAGAAACAGGGCAGCACTTCATGTTCGTCATCGAGAATGATGCCTGTGAACCTATCCGCTGGACAACTTTTGAGGTCACCTTTAAGGGTATGTATTCCTACTCTTTCTTCCCTAACTATAAACTCGTTTACGGCTAGTTATATATCTATTCTTGTTATTGTCATATTATAATCATATGGTTAATGATTTGGACTGTGACAACAGGGGGACGGTATTAGAAGAAGTGGTATAAGAGTCTGTAAAATAGAAGAATTACTTAGGCTACGTGGTGGGAAGGAAGAGGAAGAAGATGAATCCAGTGGGAGTGAGGCAGAGGAGGAGAATGATGATAACCGTCTCATGGATGAAAAAGAGAGGAAAGAGTGGAGGCAAAAAATCAGAGAAGTCATCGATAAAATTCCTGATGTTGATGAAGAGGTTGACCTTGTCGAGAGAAGGAAAAAGATGCAAAAGCTTTTGGCTGAATATCCTCTTGTGGTTGAGGAGGACGATCCAGATTGGCCTGAGAATGCTGATGGGTGGGGTTTCAACTTGGATCAGTTCTTCAACAAGATCACCGTAAAGAATGTCAAGAAGGATGATGATGAGGATTACGATAGTGAAAATGAAATAGTGTGGCAAGATGATGATTATATTCGTCCAATCAAAGACATCACCTCTGCAGAGTGGGAAGAGGCTGTGTTTAAGGATATCAGTCCTTTAGTTGTTCTTGTCCACAATCGCTACAAAAGGTCAGCTCTCATTTTCCTCAACTCTATTTCCATTAATTATTTTTATCTCCAAGTTGGTATTTGCTTTTTCACGATCGTCAACTCTGTTTCCTCAACTCTAGGTTACATGCACACACAAACTAAAGAGAAGAAACTGAAATTTGAACAGCAGCTATATTTGGGTTGCAAAAGAGAAAACACAAATTTGAACAATAGCTATATTTGCCTAATATAAGGGAAGGGAAATAAATGAAATGATGATGATATAATATATAAATGTAAAATTTTAAAGAATTTAAGTTGACATGTTTGTGTATCCTGCTTCCGTGTCTGTGCTTATTAGACATTAGCCATGTCCCTATGGTGAAAGTTAGATAAATGAATTGATGATATCAAGAAGAGTTCAAGCGATGCCTATGGCCAATGCACAATGAGATTTGGTGTCCAGTGTGGTGGAGGTAGAACTTCGAGGGGTTTTGGTGGATTGTTCTAGTTTTGACTTTGACAAGGGTAGACCTTTAATTTCAGTATAGAACATTTTACTTTCTGGACACTGCTTTCCAGTATATTCGACGTCCATGGTGGAACTTTTCAAGTCCTATAATATTGTTACTACTAAAGCCTCTTGTGATTTGGATAGCCATTTACTTTGTACATTTTTATAGTTTCCTAGCTTCCACTCTTAAAGTTTACATGACGCCTTCAATCATCTGTGTAAAGACATTAATGAACTTGATCGAAGGGTATATTGCTTGAATTTATGAATCAACGACGGTGCTTCCCGTTTGAAACCAAATGAATGTAATCAGAAACTTGCAGAAACCACACGGGGTAAATTATTTTTTGTCCTTTACATTGTTATTCACAAGTACTATTTCAATTCTGCAGACCAAAGGAAAATGGAAGGATTCAGGATGAATTGGAGAAAGCTATTCACATCATATGGAATTGCAGGCTACCATCACCAAGAGTAAGTAAATTTTTCAGTTGAAAATTATTTTCATCCTCATTTTTTTTATATACTAATGAGCATTAACAAACAGTGTGTTGCCATTGATGCTGTTCTGGAGCTTGATTTGGTCTCTGCTCTACAAGTCTCGTCCTTCCCAGAACTCATTTTCACTAAAGCCGGGAAAATCTTATACCGTGAAAATGGTAAAATGATGTACACCGTAATATATCTATTGATTACTTATTTACATTATCTGAATGTAATTTTTCATTTACTTGGTATCCAGGGGTAAGAACAGCAGATGAGTTGTCAAAGATAATGGCATTCTTTTACTATGGAGCCGCCAAGCCACCATGTCTGAGCAACATCAAAAACACAGAAGAACCAATTCCTGCAGTTGAAACGAGCACCAAATCTAACTAAAGTCTAATGTTATAAACATTTCCCGTATCTACTACAGTAACTTTCTGTTGTCACTCACAACCGTTTACGTTTTACTGGTAACTAGAATTTTGGTGATATCAGTCTCTGCGGAACAGGCGCCAGTGGTGTTTGTTCAGGTGAGTACCCTGCGAGGAATGTTATATTCATCAATTATATTGCTTTTTCTATATGCAACTCTCATCACATCCGACTTGTTGCAGTGCCACAATTTGAAGTTCTGGTACAAGGCAGTTCTCATCCCTGTGCTGATACAAGATCTACGAGCGGCTTGGTGTCGGAAATCACGATCAATAATCTTACAGAAATCTCTTATTTAAAACCCGCTTAAAATACCTTCAATCGGCTGGTTCAACCGAAATTCGGACACGATTTTGCCGTGGTTTAATTTAAATTTCACTACTCGACACATATCTCACCTATTGTGACAGATATTTTTTAGTTGTAAGTTATACCATAACTAATCTTCTACTTTATATCTAAGTAGTATCATGAAACAGAGATGGTAAAAATGATGGTTGTGGTCATGTCCTTATATAAGTTAAAAATGTATGATTTTAAAAGTTTTATGATATGATTTAGTGGTAAATTAGCATGTTATGCAATTATGACAAAATATGATCGATTGCAATATAATTGTCAATTAAGTAATTTTTATCAATTTGGAAGATCGACTACGTAGTGATGAAGTTTAATACTAACAATTAAGCTCTTTATTTGATAATCATTATTTCAAATTTTTTATTCTACGTACTCATTTTCAGTAACATATTTATACAAATATTCTGAATATAAATTCAAATTTTTATTTCTATTTTTTAATCATACATTTTTCAAAAATTCACTGTTTAAAACTTTGTTTTTGCCAAATAGTGATCATCAAATATAGGACAATTGGAAATTAAGCCCTTTTTTGTCTGCCAAGTAAGAAAATGAGTTTCGAAATAGTGAATTTTTGTAAAAAGTGTGGTTAAAATGTGATAAAAAATTTTGAATTTACGTGGAAAATATAAGGGTTCAATGAATAAGATAAATTAAAGGTTAGAGATCCAGTTGAAATTTTTCGCTGAAAATTCAGTACAACACATGAAATTTACCCTGGAACTAACTGGGAATTGTGATCCTTGTGCAAGTAGTGACAGATTTTACTCATTTTTTATGATAATTTTCAAAGAATTCTTCAAAACAACAAGAACAGAAGATTCAGAAAACAATTTATAACGCTATACTTTTCAAGAAGAAAAATCCAAGCAGCAATGAAGACAAAACAATGCAATATTAATTTCCAAATGAAAACTTCGAAAATAACATAGATAATTAAGAAAGGAGCTAAAATTCTATGCACCAGTAACGCATGAGAACATTCTGTGGCTCCTCAATCTCACGAATTGCTTCGACTTAGCAGCATCTTCTGAAGAATAATCAAAATGAACAGATCTCGATCGCCGGTGAAAACTTGAAATCTTTTCGATTTCAGGCTGTATTGCGAATCGATTGCTCAAATAATCATTTTCATTTGAGTAGAAATCGGAGCTTTTTGAAGTAGAAGGCAGAGATTCATATCGGCGGTGCCGGGGAGTTGTGTTCTTCTTTATGGTTTTCAGTACTATTGGAATTAAGCCTTCCATTTCGTTCTGATTTCTTCTTCTGCATTTGCTTGGAATCTATTAATACAACTTTTCCACCGAATGCAGGAGGACCCAACCCTGGGTCAAATACGATGCCGGGCTGTCCAAGTTGGTGTACACCTTCATTTCCAAACAAGTTTAAGCCGCGATTTGATGGCTATTATTTCAAAACTCATTAAATTAAACCCATGTTTGATTCAAATTAAAATTTTCATTCTCATTTCTTTATTCATTTTCAATCACACGTTCTTCAATAAAATAATATTTTTCATCACATTAAAAAAAAAAAATTCTTTTTCAATCATACATTCTCCATCAATCTACTATTTCAAAATACATTCTTTCAAAATAATGTAGCTCAAACACGTCCATTTGATTGCAAGAATGAGATTTGAGTCGAAAGAAAATGAATTACATGAAATTGAATTGCCTATAACTTGTTTTATTATGAATTGTCAATTAATTGTGTTTGATTGATATAATTTTTCATCTGAAAATTATTAAAATTTTGGGTCTTTTGGTGTTCTTTCGATTTTTTCATGAAAATTGTCCATTAAAGAGATAAAATTTGTTAAAATTGATGATACAATTTGTTTCAATTGAAAAAAAAAATTCTTAGAAAACCAAAAACTATCAAACCTATGGGAAAACCAATTCAAGGAAAAGGTGGAAAATGAGGTCACGTGAGATATAAGTTGGAAAACCAATTGTCTAGAAAATTTTTCCTATCAAACAGCCTAAAAGGTGGAAAATGAAAAACGATTTACAACTTTCATGAAAAATCATACCTATCAAACATGACCTTAATTCTTATATTTATTTTCAATCACACACTTACACAATAAAATATTTTATACGAAAACTCAAAATATCCCCTACTTTTTAATCATACGTTCTTCAAAAAATAATCGTTCAAAACTCATTTTTCTTATAAAATAATGACCATCAAACAAGAGCTAAGGGTCTCTTTGGAACAACTTTTGTTATTGTTTCAACTTAATTTTTTTAGAAAAACTTTAATTATCAAAATAGACTCAAAAATAATTTCTTAATTTTATACTCAAATTTTTATTTTTTGAAAAAGTAAATACTTGTATGGTTTACGTATGAGACATAATTTGCTCATTGCTTTTACTATTCTTGCAAGCAAATAATAATACAATCACTTTTGGATTTGGCCAATTGGTTGAGACATTTGTCAAAATGAGCTATCAATTTACATCATTTTGTCAATAATGGGAGTTAATGGTAGACTTTGGTGTCCTTTTCAAGGAATATCTTTTCTTCTTGTTATATTCTCATTAGGAACAAATGACAAAAAAGAGAGTTGGTATTAGGTTTTTGGTAGGTGTCTTCCACTAAGGAAAATGTCATTGCTTAAACTCGTTTTTGGATTGAGCTTTATTCGTGAATATTTGGTAAATTTCACAAGCATCACTGAATTTTTAGCGAGATTTTAATTGGATTACTAAATTTTAATTTGTTTCAGTTGGGTCAATTTAATTTTAATTTAGTCGTCAAACTTCAATTCTAGTTTCGAAAATTCGATATTTTGCCACATGTCGTCTTTCAAATTCATAAAAATTGCTTAGTTGACAATTACACTGCAACGAAATTTCCATGTAGTCACCGTATAACATGCTAACTTAGTGATACCCTTATTTTACCTTTAATAAAAGATATTGTTATAACGTGCATTTTACCATTTTCGTTTTCATGCCAAAAACTCATTGCGACATAACTCCACAAATGCACGGGTATGAGTAGCGTTGACTCAATTAAGACTAACTTCAATCCGAACAAACACAAAATCAATGTTTTGGTTATTCTTAACTACTATTCATAAGTTATCTAAATAAGCAAATAAAAGTGATTTGACAAGTTATTGAGAAAAACTCACATTAGTAGTGACACTAAAACTAGAATTCACCTCTTATTCAACAATGCCACCAGTTCTTGTAGTTTTTGAATGGATTTGATGATCAATATATTCAATTTATTCAATAATCTCTTTCGAATAGAATTGAAATAATCTATAATATATTAAATATGATGTTAATTGAGAATCATTTTTGGACAATTTTAACCCTACTACAATTCGATTATATCAATAATACCTTACTTTTCGTTTTTCAATATGTAATAAATACTAGAAAATCATTGTCATGTATGAATTTGATTTTATTAATTCTCAATTAATTAACATTCACATTAATCTCGATTCAATGAATTTTGACATAATAAATCTTGATTTACATGAATATAGAGTTAATNTATATCAATAATACCTTACTTTTCGTTTTTCAATATGTAATAAATACTAGAAAATCATTGTCATGTATGAATTTGATTTTATTAATTCTCAATTAATTAACATTCACATTAATCTCGATTCAATGAATTTTGACATAATAAATCTTGATTTACATGAATATAGAGTTAATATAAAGGAATTTATTTCTATTCATGTATCTAGAAATTTTAATGAGTATTTAAATTCATGTATTAGCAGTTAATTCTTATGTACCAAATGTAGTATAAAAATGTGTTCATTTGTAGTATTTCATCAACAAAAAAGATTTGAATTATAGAAGTTGAATTTTGATAGTACAATTTTGAGAGCGTATAATGTTTGGTAAAGAATAAACTCCGTGATCTAATTTCCTCACCTAGCGTGCACATTGGGTCCTCATTTCGCTTCTTCTTTTAGGTTTCCTTTTCTAATACTCAATTCCACTTCAAAACACTTTGGTTCTTCTTGCTTTTATGCTCTTTCTCATCTTTCAATGCTTGATTTTTTAATCTTCAGTTCAAAACCTCACTTTCTTCTCACTTTCTTGCCCTTTTCATTATTGTAACTTGAGTTATAGGTTCTCATCCTACAAAACAAAAACAAATAAAAATACACTCTAGCGATCCGAATATAAGTAAAATATCTTATAATACGGACCTAAATAAGCGTATTACGTGCCCCGTGGTGATTATGTAAATGGTTGACTACATCATGGCTGCCACAAAAAAAAAATTCTTCAATTTGGGAGACGATAAGTAATAGAACGTGATATTGGTAATTAAATTGAAGTTCAATGACCAAATCGAGATAAATTAAAATTTAGTGAGCCAATTAATATCTTAATAAAAATTCAGTGAGCACACATGAAATTTACCCACAATGTTTCAAACACATAATTTATATATATAACGTTATTTATGCACAACCATACCTTTTTTTTAAAAAAAAAAAAAAATTTAGCCTCAATTTGGGAAGAATTTATAAAAAAAATTTATAAAAAATAAAAATGAGTTATGAATACTTAGTACTTGTGCTTCACTACGCTATGCCATTGAAGATGAAGTTTGATCATTTATAAATTTATAAAGACTTAGTCTCTTAAATTTATAAAGACTTAGTCTTTAGCTCATAGTCTCTTAATCTTTATTCATTGTACTTTTTTTTATTGTTTGTACTTAAATTTACCTTCTTCGATATGAGTAAATACTTTACTATAGTTGTGATTTGACTAAAAAGTGAAATAAACATTCATTTTGATATTAATTTATTATTAAGTCGTCTTTTGAGCCCCATTATTTAATAAAAATAGATTTCAGAATAATAAATTTTTGAAGAATATGTAATTGAAAAGTAAGAATTTTTTTTAGGTTTATATATAGTATAATTTTATTAAAAGAATATACGGTTGAAAATGAGTCTGGAGAAAAATGTGGTTCAAACAATTGAATAAATATCAATGCATAATTAAGTTGAACATTGGTCAAAATTAATTTTGTAGTGATATTTCTTCGCTGAGTACATTTCAATCCAATCAAGGGGGTCAGTAAACCCTCGTTTGGTCCCGCATTATTTTAAATTATAATTTTTGAAATAGTATTTTTTTGAGAATGTGTGATTGAAAAAGAATGAAATTTTTTTATTTACGTATAGTGTTTTTTTATGAGAAATTGTGATTGAAAATAAAAGTGAATTTTTATTTTTATTTTTTTAAATAATGTGAACGAAACGGGAGTAAAAGTCAAGGTCTCAGTCTGTTATCTTGTTCACCTAATTCACTTACTGGACCATTGAAATGACACGTGTATGGTAGACAAATATTTTAAAAGTCATGTGAATTTGATGGAGACTACGTTCGCATAGAGATGGCAAATGAGTCGAGCGGCTCGTCGGCTCGTTTTTTACGAGCTACGATGACGAGCCCGAGCCGAGCAGGTTGGCTCGTTTTTTACGAGCGGCTCGTAAAAAAAAAAAAATTTTTTTTTTAAAAGTCTGATAGTTATATTAAAAAAAATATATATATTTTTTTTTGACGAGCTCACGAGCCGAGCCGGCTCGGCTCGTCAAAAA
>CAIGRB010009858.1:0-10965 GCA_903798255.1 Fraxinus quadrangulata
TTTGTATTTCCGTTGTAACAATAAATTCATTGGTAAATTTTAAATTTAATTTAAATGTTGAAGCCTACCATAAATTTATTCACCAATAAAATTATACGACACGTCGTCGGTGCTTAACATAAAATGAGTATTGATGCTCAAGAGATCAAACGTCTAGAAGCCTTAAGTTATTCACGTATTAATAAATTATATCGTTGAAAGATATCTATATCATAATTAGCGTAGGAATATACTCCACTCCTTCAAAACATATGCCAAGAAAATTAACACAACAAATAAATAATGTGCAAGAAAATATAAAATAGATGTCGACCATATATATATATATATAGTAATGATCTCTTAAGCACAATGCTTAACATGGTGCTTAGTTTATACTAAGCATCGTGTTTAGATGGCACATTACATTAGTGGGTAGCATTTGATCCACATATAGAGTTTTTATTTTATAATTAGATTTTTTTTTTGTTTAATATCACTAATACGTGGTGGAAAAAATAGATGTCGACCAAATATATTGCCACCAAATAATTAGATATTTTTTTTTGTTTAATATCACTCATACGTGGTGGAGAAACTCTATTAACAAAAAGGATCTGTTAAATATTTCTTTTGATAAACACAATCCTATTATCATAGAAGTCTTAGAGGTCATGTCGGATACGTTCTGAGAAAATTATAAAAACAGATAAGTCAAACCAGAAAATTGTATAAAATAAAATGCAAGAAATCAAAACATTACTGTCAGCAATTCGATTTCCAATCAAATTTTGCCATTTTTTGTTTTGTTTTGTTTTCAAGTTACGTTTATTAATGCCACGTGTTGTTTAAACTAAACTCTATTTTGTCAGTTTCAAACTTCCAATCTTTCCATCCATTAACTTGAGTATTTTAATCAATTCCAGCTGAAATAAATCTCTTGTTTGTTTATACTTATAACCCACAAGTGATTTCTTCTTCTCCAATTCTTGGTTCCTCGCGATCCTTTTTTTGCTTTGATTTTGACAGTTGTTGATAACCCATGAAACGAGAGTTCAATGTTCGATGATCAAAAACAATGGGATTCATCGGAAATTTATTGGGAATAATTGGTTTTGAAATCGGAATTCCAATTGGCATTCTTCTGGGATTCTTCATATTCATATACTTTGAGCCAAGATATATTAAGGTAAGCCAAAGTTTCTAATCAAAACCAATATTTCTGAATCCCGGGGCACTCGTGTAAGGCTTTGGTTTGTGTTTTTGCGTTGATTGAATCCATTGCTCATGATGTGTATCTCCCAATTCAATCCTTCCCTGAGGGTGGATTGAATCCAATCCCATCCAGCATAGGGGGATGATGAAAAATGATGCATTCGTTGCTTAACTTTGCGCTATATGTGGGTTTGTAAGCATGTTGTAGTTGAGCAGTTTGTCCTCACTAGCCTAATTTAGGGACAGTTCTACACGAAGTGCACGTAACACCAATATCATCCTATATAATACACACACTAGATTAGTCTAGTCACCATTGTATGTAATGTTTTTTAAAAGATTTCAGTCTGATCCAGTGTCATATAAAAGTCAACTTAGGTTTGTGTATATTGTTTTTCCCACTAAATTTGGTTCAAGATGTATCACCTAACAGTTGTCTTGTATAACAAGGAGTTACCACATAGGGTTCATCAAACGAGTTTTAAATTAATGTGAGTATTACTTTGTAATCTTCTTCTTCAGAGTGAAAACCTATGGCACAAAGTTGACCTACACCCACTATAAATCTCTGTGTGCGCTTTGCTTGTTTTCTGATTTATTTCAATTATTATTGTGCTCATAAGTAGGTAAACAGTTTGAGTTTCGTGTTCTACAAATGAAAATCCATTTAGGTTACCCTACTGGTTTTGGACTAAATAAGTATGGTGCAAAGAGTGATTGTTTGGTGTGATTTTACTAAACCTTTAAAGTTTGGTCAGCTTTAGCGAAATGATTAAGGTCGGGAAGCTGCAAAATCTGTTTGTTGTATTGTCACAAAGCATAATTATTCTTAAAGAGTTTTGGTAACATTGTGGTATGAAATATTGATCAATCTAGAAAAGACTCAAAAAGTTGAATAACCGTTTGAAAGCTTTAGGACTATATCAGGACACTTACGTGTCAGGAACATCATTGATTCAGTTGAAGTAATAGATTTTGGCAAATGTATCAAATATTTCTTTCTCTCCAAATTTTGGGGACCTTAGTATTTATTATGCCATTTGAAGATATATGGTTTGATTTTTACTCGGCTATTGCAGATCCCTCCATGATTAATTTAATTTTTCTCGTAATTTTACATCCGTGTTTGATTCTCAAGTCACACGTCGTTAAGTTATGTTCTGCATGAACATTTGCTTACATATGGGCAGATTTTCTGACTTTATCTGGGTTTAAATTGGTAAAAGAAAACGCTGATTGGTAGAATGATGAGCTTATTATAACTTAACTCGCAGGATTTTGACTCTAATAAGTCACTTGAAGATTATGACTCTAGCACCTTGATTGATCTTCTCCCAAACCTTCCACTATGGGTGATGAATCCAGATTACGAGCGAGTAAGCATTAAATTCACTGTTTAATTATCTTCATTCAACTCAAGTTTTTTATCATGTAATGAGGTAATTTTATTTGTTGTGAAGGTCAATTGGTTAAACAAGTTTATCCAGGACACGTGGCTATACTTTGATAAGGTGACATATATTATCCTTAGTTAACTTAAGCTGTAAATGTAGTCTCTGTTAATTTGCTCTCAATTTCTCTACCTAAATACATTTTTGATAGGTAGCCTGTGGAATTATTACAAGCACAGCAGAACCTATTTTTTCTGAGTACATAGGCAAGTTTCAGATAAAATCCATAAATTTCAAGCATCTTACTCTTGGAAATCTTCCTCCCAAAATTCATGGTAAGTAAAAGTTAAATGATATTGCACTCATTTGAAGTCTTCATTCTGCTAGATAACCATCAGACACCAGTGAACGGAACAGAATTTTGTTCTCAGAGAGGCCAAATTTTGTAGCCTAAGAAAAGTAAATTGATGCTAGATCTTTATTCTATCAGTGTTTAGCTTTTCTAAGACATACTTTCCAGCCTATTTTCTGATGACATGAAATTCAAAATTTTCTCATAATTCAATTAGATATTCAAGTTTACCAGTATCGATAATAGAATGTGGGTATATGAAAATTGTAAAAAGAAGGATAAAAAGGAGAACAGAATAACATCAAACCAGCAAAACAGAAAATCTTATACAAACGAAACACTGCACTGTTCAATTCAGAAGACTCTGCAATCTAACCTGTCATTTTCCAGGACTCAAGGTTCAAGAGTCTAACGAGAATCAACTGGTTTTTGATCTTGCACTGAGGTGGGCTGGAAATGCTGTCATTGTTCTGGCGATAAAACTGTTCTCTCTGGAAATCACTTTTGAGGTTAGAAGAACCTTTTCAATTCATCGCCTCATGACCTTTTGCTTCTTCATGTTTATTTCATTCTTTCAGATATTTGGACACATATATCAATGTAGAAAAATGGACTTAATTATGTCCATTTTTCTACAGGCCTCAAGGACATGAAATCATGGATTTCTCAATGGATCATATTCTATATATTGGCATTCATCTATTAAATATAAAATCATTTTTTTGCATTTAAATGTCGCAGAAATAGAACTGCATCGTAATCCTTTGTCCTAATTTTCCTTATTGTAATTTTTGTTAATCATTTTTGAGATCACAAATTTTTTCCATTGATGCCAGTTGATAGATATACAAATATCTGCTGCAACTCGGATAATATTGAGACCTTGTGTGCCAACATTTCCATGTTTTGCAAGCATTGCAATATCTTTGATGGAGAAGGTAAGATATACTTTAGCCATCTGTAGTTTTCCAATTTCTATCTCGATTGATTGAGAGTTGCTAGTTTCAGTTCAAGTGCCACAAAATTTTCTTTAATTAGAAATATTATTCGAATGATTGCAGCCACAGATAGACTTTGGGCTGAAAGTAATGGGAGGGGATATTATGGCAATCCCAGGGCTATACCAATGTGTTCAGGTGCCGCTCTCTTTCACTCTGCGTGAGAACACTTATCAGAGACACTTTCTAGTAAATATAATTATTATCTTTCTATTTACTGAAACATATTTGAATGAAATGGGACAAAATATGTAGTCGCCAAATTTTAATTTAATTTTAGGTTCCTCTCTCTGTGTTCTTAACTTCTTTACAAACATATGTATGAATTTGCACTCGGGAATACCGAATATGTATATAATATCTTAGAGATCAGAGATTATAAATGTGTGTTCCAAGTTTATGAAGCTAGATTTGATGATGTTAAGATATTAATTACTGAAGAACAACAGATTTTGGGAATTTAGCATAATATTTGGTGTTTGATTGGTGGCAGGAAGTTATACGCAAGCAAGTTGCAGGGCTTTATCTCTGGCCCCATACGTATGAAATACCCATTCTTGACTGTTCAATGTAAGTTTCAAATTCCATGAAAGTTGTTGAACATGATCTTATTGTTGAACAAATTATGATGCTTTCTTGGATTTTCATTTTCATCTACCTTCAATTTATACGAATGAAGTCCTCATTAACCATCTATTCCTGTTGAAGTCGAAGCTGACAGAGATCGTAGTACTTCATTCCTTCATTTTCTGAACAGTCTTCGATTGAAACATATTAGGCGTAGACCTAAAAACGCATCCTTTCTTAATAGTAAAGTGATATTGGTTGAAAAAAGTCGGAAGAGGGAGTGGCATATCCAATCTAACCTGGACTATTGTAGTTGTTAAGGATCTAAAAGATCTCCCGTTTGATAGCAATGAACCGAACAAGTGGCTAACAAAATTCATGTGGCCAACCCAAAATTTATTGGAACAAGGCTTTAGGTTGTTGATGTTGTTAGGATTGGAGAAATTTATTATTGTTATCAATAACCCTTTACAGTCCTTCAGTCTATTTCTTCTGCATAGTAATTATATGTGTTTCTAAAGAAAAAAGGACCTAAATTCCATCCTCCCTTCATTTCACAGAGGAGCTGCCAAAAAGCCAGTGGGAATTCTGCATGTAAAGGTTTTGAGAGCAAAAAAACTTTTAAACATGGATTTTCTCTCAACATCTGATCCCTACGTTAAACTCAGCCTTAGCGGGGAAAGGCTTCTGGCTAAGAAGACTTCTGTCAAGATGAATAATTTGAATCCAGAGTGGCTTGAGGAATTCAAGATGACTGTAAAGGATCCCCAGTCTCAAGTCCTCCAAATGCATCTCTATGACTGGGAAAAGGTTCATTACTTGTAACTTCATGATATCATCATTTCGAGACCTACTTCAGAAGCTATATTTTTTTATTTTTATTTGAAAGTTCACATCGATTATTCATTGAAAAAAAGCAATGGTACTTCAGTTAAAATTTCTTAGTGATTACAAAATCCTTCTTACAACTTGTTTTTTCCTTCTCTGGCTTGCAGTTTGGAGCACATGATTATTTAGGGATGCAAGTTATTCCGCTGAATATACTCATTCCATACGAGAAGAAAGAGTTTACACTCAATTTGCTAAATAGTATGGAACCTGATGATCCTCATAACAGGAAGCCTCGAGGTCAAATTACAATGGAGACGACGTTGGTTCCTTTCTTAGAAGACAGTAAAAAATTTTGTGGAACTATAGATCATGAGCAAAATGGAAGTTCTCATGATGCTTCGGAGAAGGTTTCTTTGATAGGATCAGGTTTACTTTTAGTTACAATCATAGGTGCAGAGGATGTCGAAGGCAAGAACCACAACAACCCTCATGCCATGATCCTCTTTAGAGGAGAAAAGAGAAAAACCAAGGTGACTTAAACAATTCCTGCATCAATCAAAGTATATCAAGGCCGTATATTTATACCGCTAAAACCTAACATTTACTACGTATTTTGTCCAGACAATCAAGAAAGCTCGGAATCCAATTTGGAACGAGGAATTTCAGTATGTGTTAGAAGAGGCTCCTGTAAAGGACATAATTCACATTGAAATCATTAGCAAGAGAAGACGCCGTCTTGGTTTTATGTCAAAGGTTATATCTTCATCCTTTATTCTTCACTTTCACTTTCTCTTTCACGTCTTCTCTGAAATACGAATTGATTAATTTGTGTGTATCGTGTAGGAATCATTGGGGCACGTGGATATAAATCTCTTCGATGTAGTTTACAATGGACATATCAACGAGAAATACTATATTATCGATTCTAGAGATGGGTTAATACATGTAGACATAAGATGGAAGGTAATCTGATGACCGTTGCATTGTAGATTTACTCGTTTGAGCTTAGGTTCCATCTAAAGAATTTTGTGTTATTTGATTTAAAATATGTATCATCACACACAGGAAAATCTAAGAACAAAGAAAATATATTACTATTAAAAGTTGTATTACTTTTTTAAACATAATGTAAATTAAGTTCTTGTGACACTCCTTTTGCAAATGGCTCTCTGCACCGCATTTTGAAGAGTTGTGCTTGGGGTTAGACAAAACTTCCGAACCGAATTGGACCTGAATCGAATCGAACGGTTCTTTACTTAAATACCCGAACGTGCATCTGAATCGAGAACCGATGTGTCGGTTTGATTTTCGATCCTAGACCGAGAACCGAATAAGAACCGAATCTTACTAATTTTTTTTTTTAATTTGGTAACTAATTAATTTAGTCCAAACCCAAAATATAATTTTACTATTTTTAATTTCCATTCATGCCCAACTTAATCAAATTTACATAAATTTTACTCAAATATCTTATTCTACGGTAGTGTCGTTTCTACCATTCTATTATGATGAACTAGCCATCTTTTTCTTCTTGTGATTTTAACGATCAAATTTATAAAGAACTCAACAAAGAAATGTGCAAAAGATATTGGACTACGTTATTTTATAAGAGTTAAGATTGAACATGCCATAGTCAAATTAATGTAGCGTTGTTTTAATATAAAAATAATAATTATTATATGAAACACCAGAATTAAATAGAATCAAACCGAACGAAACTGAACCGAATTGAAATGAACGCGAACGGTTCCATTATTAAATTTAGAACCAACGGTTCCATTTACTATATACCTAAAAATTCGAGTTTGGTTCGATTTTAAGAGAACCGAATTGGACCATGTCCAACCCTAATTGTGCTTATGGTGGAGAGGTGTTGTTGAGCCCAAGCTTGACATGGGCTATACTAGCCTCTTCTTTCCTTAGGCGGACAAGCCCACCAAAAATTATAGGTCTTACCAGGCCTTTGGGCAGGACTCATGTCCAGTCGACCTGGCCATGACTGTTTACATTAATTCAGGCTCGATAAACATTACATGTCTCATCCCTTTCTACTAGGGCTCGAGCATCAAAGAAGCCGGAAATGATCACGTTAACTAGCATAAAGAATAATGATTGAATAATAAGACCTCATTACTGTTTTGAGTGGATGAACACTTTATATGGTAAGTAGTATCAATATGTTGACAACATTCAAAGCCCTTTCATCTTGGCTGTGGCCAAGAAAATAAGCTATAGGGAAGATTGCAGTCGCGGTACCAAACATTTTCAATTTTCGCAGATTTTGTTCAAATCTTTGTTTTGTACTAGCGGAAGTTTCAAACGTTTCAAAAATATGTACCATAGGTCCAAATGGACGATTTTTGTCCAGTTGACCGTTAGTTGACCAAGAATAGTAGATTTTGACCGATTTTGACAAAATTAAGAGAGGTAAAATGGTAACTTGACAATTTTCTCATTAAATAAATTAAAAATTAAAAATAAAAAATAAAAACTTGCAATCAGTTTCTCCTTCTCGACATCAACAATACCGGCACCACCACCACCGTAAAACAACTTACAACAAGTCTCAAATTTAGGAATACACCTTAGCCGCGGCCATCTATGGCTTCATTTTTCAGCAACTTTCGGCCTCCAAAACCATCGGATATTGATACCGGTGGAAAGCCCTTAACGCCCTCTTCAATGATATCCCAACATCCATCTATAACAACCACGAATTTGTATCACTACGTGAAAATCGCAAATCTGTTGGAATCTTACAATCCGGCCATGCCCATGCTGGCGAACCTACACCGGCTGTTTGCCCATGCCCATAAGACCCTAGCCATGGCCCCAATTTATCCTAAACATCCCTCCAGCCAAACGAATTTATCCCAAAATATTGCACAGTTGTGATTGTCGAACAGCTGGGTCCGAAAAATCGAGATTCCAAATCCGTCCGACCAACCCACGGTCGTGGACCACCTAGGCAACCTTCTTCTCCCTCTGGCGCACCCAGCCAACCCATAGGTCAAGCTCAATTGCAACAAAAAATCAATGAATTTATGGGTAAAGTTTAGCAGGCGCTGTGCGAAAAATTCGGTACTCAATAGTGGTGGTGGGGAATGTTGTGGTGGTGGTGGTGCGCCAGTTTGCCAATGGTGGTGCCAGCATTGTTGATGCCAGGAAGGAGAAATTGATTGTTTTTTTTAATTTATTTAATGAAAAAATTGTCAAATTACCATTTTACCCCTCCTAAATTGGTCAAAATTTACTATTTTCAATCAACTGGACGGAAACTGTTCATTTGGACATTTGGTGCATATTTTCGAAATGTTTGGAACATTTATTGGCACTAAACAAAGATTTAGACAAAATCTGTAAAAATTAAAAAAATTTGATACGCGACTGCAATTTTCCCATCGCTTTTAGAAAGGGAAAATGACCCCAAATCCCAATCCCTACCTTTCAACTTTGATTTTTTTTTTTAAAAAAAGGTATCAATAATTTTCTTATCAAAGTCAGGTATATCCGGCCCACCTCACTAAACAAAACCCTTCCTCTCTCAACCAAGTCCTAAACCATCACCTAGAGACCCAAGCTGCCATCCTCACTTCACCCCGAACCACCACATAAACCATCGACAGAATCACCTCTCAAACACAACCACCACCTTCGATTAGCTTTACAACCACAATCTGCAAGAACCCTATGGAGTCACCACCTCGATCTACCACCTAAATCGTTGGAAACCACAATCTGCAAGAACCCTATGGAGTCACCCCCTCGATCTACCACCTAAATCGTTGGACCCATCACATATTGTTGAAGAAATCTGGCAATATGCTATTGCTGCTTTTGGTGTACTGTCGTTTTTGCTTCTGCTTATCTCTCGATCATGTTGTCTCTGTTGTGTTGCTTCTTCTACTTCTAGTTGTGCATGTCTGGTTGTGCTTCTGCTTTTCTTTATTACATCGTCGTCGCCAATCGAGTGAACTCGACGATGGTTTAATGTAGTCCGGTGATGGATTGTAGTAAGGTGGTGGTGGAGGTGGAGGTGGAGGTGAGGTGAAGATAGTTAGTGGTGGATTGTGAATTTGAGGTATCGGCGACAAATTGGGTGGTGTCACAGTGGTGAAGCGAGGTAGAGTGAGATTAAAGGAGTTGTGGAAAAGTTACGAATTTTATTAAATTAAAATTAATTATTGAATTTTAATTCAAATCAAACGGGGTTAAATAAGTAATTGTGACCTACAAATTGTAATTTTTTTTTTTTTGTCAACGAGAGTGTGTAATTTGTGACCAGCACATGACCTTGATCCGTTTATTAAAAATATAGGTCACAAATATTTAATCAAGTGGTTGTTTGGTAGGAATTAAAATTAAATTTTTAGTTGATTTTGATAAAAATTGATAAAATGTGAGGTTGCAAATTTGTGGATTTCATGAAATATGTGGTTAAAATTAATTGTTGATTTTGACTTAAAATTTTAATTTGATTTTAATCCAAATCAAATAAGGGTTAGATTTCACAAATTGTGATCCTTTTTTCTGAATTTTTTTCACAAGTTTGTTATTTTTGAAATTGGAGTTGTGAATGGAAAGTTGACACAAGTATCACTAAAAAGAGAGGGAAAACAATTATAGCACTACTTTCTGGGTTAATGCATTATCACTATATATTTAGGAAACCACATCACCGGCTTATCATCATTCGAATGTTCTATAAGGATGATACGGGTGTCTTTGTGAATACTCATTTTCGTGAGACATTCATCATAGCCATACGACTATATGAGCACTGTATCATGGTCACGACAAGTATCTTTACTAGATTGATTATATAAAGAATAATAAATATCTTTATGAGCTCTGTATCATTAAAATACCTTTATGCTTGTTATTCAAGAACTCATTCAAAATTACCAACAAATTTGGCGAATGCTTGTTAATTGAGTGAGTTGTAGCCTTCTCCAAGTGGTTTGATGATTGATTCTTATCAAACGCAGCTTTTGACCCAATCTTTACAATGTTGATAAGAAAGGGTTAACTTTGAATTGAGTTTGATTACTATAATCAAACACGTACTATTGTCTAATAAAAATATATCATTTTACAATTTATGGATTTTTTTATAAAAAAAATAAAACACCTTTATAATCTGATTACTTGAAAGTCGTTAGTCACCTACGTAACCGCGCATTAGAAACTTTACATTGCACCCATTTGAGTTGCATAAACGGCAAATTTGTTTCTTTTTAAAATTTGGGTCTTTTTTCTATCATATTAGTTGGAAAATGAGAAATTGTTGGACCCCAAGAAATCATCAAGTCTTCCAATGCATTAGTTTCTTCAAAGATGCTTGAATTTACCTACATCTTCGATCTTGACTAGTCAATATCAAATAGTATAAAAAGTCATTGTCCATATAATCTTCTTCAAATATCATAATATTTATATAATAGCATTTCAATTTACAACTTGTAATTCAGGGACGGATTTGGGATTTTTTTTTTGGGAAGGGGGGCTGAAGGTACTTAGCAAAGCCAATGTAATGAAATTTACATGTACAAAAAAAATTTCATTAAAGAGCATTATTTATTTATATGGTTCCTAAAGAGAATTTAAAACATAATATTCATCTATAATAGAA
>CAIGRB010009871.1:0-10828 GCA_903798255.1 Fraxinus quadrangulata
TTTATAAAAAAGGATCACCATTTTATATTGTTCATTATTGATTTGTGGTTCTTTCCCTCCCAGAAAGGTTGTCATTGATCTTCTTATTGCTGAAGGACCAAATGTAATGCTTGAAAAGGCTCCCATAGTTGAGGCTGCTAAGATGGAACTCAAAAGAGATACTCCTCAGATTGAATATCAGAAGGTCAGAGTCAAGCTTATGAATTAATTAAGATGAAATTATAATTAGATTTTTGAGATCAAATACTCTCTCTCTCTCTCTCTCTCTCTCTCTCTCTCTCTCTCTCTCTCTCTCTCTCTCCCCTTGATACCATTGAGGCAAACTTACTATTTCCTGAAAAAAAATTAATCAGGTTTTGATTAAATTTCATGGCCTTATGAAAGCACAAACAAAACTGGGATTTTCACGGGAGATATAGGGGATTACCACACTGTGTGTGTGTGTGTGTGTGTGGTTGGGAGGGAGGGAGGCCCAACAGCCTTGCCCATAATCTAGCATCTATCGTACCTGCATAACGTGACAGTTTCCAATGTTTTTCCTTCATATGAAAGAGACTAGCATTGCTCAACCTATGTCACCCACTTCTTTTAAATGAGCAGTTAGGACTTAATCTAGCATTATGCTGATGAGATGAAGCTAAACAATGGAATTATAAAGCAGAAAAATATAACTAGCAAATATACTTCAGAGAGCTGGTGATGTGAGGGAAGATATATTATGCTCCTAAAAGTTCCCCCATGAATATGCTCTTAGACTTCCCTCAATAATTAAGAATACTCTTAGTAACCACCCAGCTAATTTTCTGGTTCTCAAGTGAATGTCTCAAGTTAGATCTCCTCGTGGGAAAATTATATATACACATGGTTTCCTAAGCTCACAATCCTATAGTTTCTTATCAGTTTCCTATGCAGAACCTTAGTTACTAGGATGAGAATGGAGATATTTTACTGGTCAGGTCCCCTTCACTGTCGTCTGTGGTATGTTCCAGCACTTAAAGATAAATACTTATTGACCTATTGAGCCTCTTGTCCCTTTCCCTATTATCATTGGTGGAAGTTTCAATGACTTATCTGCGAATAAACTGCTTGCTAACTTAGGTTTATGTATTCCCTTATGATCTGCAGGTTTTACAGGAACTATGTGTATCACAAGGTTCTGCATGGGTCCTTAAAAGAGGTGATGGAAATCTACAAAAGTAAAGTTCATGCAACCAAATCCTACGTTAGTCTATGAGGTACGAATGAGCATATTAACTATGTATTACGATAAATAGAAGAGGAAGTACACACATCTCACCACAATACTCAATGGAAAATTGCTGAACTGCATGAATCTTGAACTTCTTGTGTTCAAGAAAGAAAATCTTTGCTTATTCTGTTTACATGGAGCATTGTGATCTGTCGAGGTTTGTCTGGATTTTCCAGGAAGTGCCTTGGTGCTCGATTTAATATGATGTCCAAGTTGTGTATTTTGAAAGAGAGGACTAAATTCATTCATTGAAGTTATATCAGTGCATGTCCAGTGCTAACACCAGTTTAAATCACCCTTGAATATTGCCTAATTGATCCTCATAACATATTGGAATTTGAAAAGTTAATAGGTCTATGTAATGTAAACGCGGATGTACATATGCACAGAATAAGGTATGTGTGTTTACATATACATATTTATGTGAATAACTATTGAGATAGCTGTGGTACAAAAGTTGTTTGTTGAAGTTGGTGAGGAACCTGTTTCTTTGGAAGCAGCTAAGGGATGTATTCTTGAGATCCTGAGTGGCTCTTCGAACATTCAACCTTCTGGTGGAGATGAATGATTTAAAATATGCAAAGGATATAAACTACACTTGGATGAGTGTTCTGTAATTAGACACGTTAATATATACAGTCAGAGTTAATATTAAATTTTGTTAAATATTTATGATTTCATGACACGACCCATCCTGAAACACCCTAGTGCACCCGAAACGTGACGTGCGCCAATGGTAGATGCTGACTAGATGCCAGATCCATCATCAAGACTGACTATGAGTTACTACAAAATTTCAAGAATCACATGTTTAAGAAAAATATAGTGCAATGGGCCCAAGATAATTATTGTATGCTTCACCAAAATGCATCATATCGTGTGGCTATAACTCTGAAACATCAGGCTCCTCAAGCTATCAAGAACCAATACTACCTGTAAGAAAGATTGTGAAAAAATACATGAGCTAATAGCTCAGTGAGTGAGAAATTTTAAAATAATTATACTTTCTCATTTATACATTTTTGTCAAAAATCAAGTGGAAATCATTTAACAATTCACATTATAATAACATATAATCACAGCACTAATCAAGACATGAGACAACTCATGAAACTGAAAAATATCATCTAATAGTCATGATATAATCAACTCAAATCCATATCATCATCTCATCTCACCACATGTAATCAACCAAAAATGTAACCTCCGACTGAAGTTTATAATCCGCCCCTCAGACTAATTACTTTCGTCACGGCCTTTGGCCCCTTTGTGAGCAAAAGTGGGTATCAAGAACCTCTCATAATCAATACTAGAATACGGCCAAGGCCCCTCAGTGAACTACATGTACACGGTCAGACCCCTTCATCCATAGTCAAGACCCCTTAGAACACGTACAAGGCCCCTCATTGAACTAGAATAAGTATATAATCATGGGTATTTTTCAGGTCGATCTCAATATCACACGTCTCGCATTCCAATTCACAACTAATCCATATACAATCTTTAAAATTCCACCCAGATCATAATGAAGGAATATTTCCAAATTAATCATGTAATTGGATAAATAATTCACATAATTGCATAAAATGTATAATAGTATAATTAATTTGACAATACTTGAAAAAAAAAATATTTAAGTTTTTCCACTCACTGATCTATGGATAACAGTCCGGTTATATTGACAAACATTTCCAATCTTTCACATCACTACCTGCAATAACTCTCCAATCAAATGAGAAAATGTAGAAATTGATAACCTAAGCTTCTTCTTCTTTTCTCGCTTTTTTTTCTTCTCTTCCTTCTTTCTTTCTTTCTTTCTTTTTCCCATTTTCTTCCCTTCTTTCTTGATTTTTCGTTCTCTCTGCCGGTTTCTGTCTCAGTGTGTATGGATATCTCAAATGAAAAATTGGGTAATTGTTATATAATTGCCATGTGCAATCCACTCATACCAACAATTGCAATGGAAGCCCCTCTTCTTCAATTTAACATAACATTTGGTCCTTAACTTCCGTTGGATATAAGATCCAACCATTTTACTTTTAATAACATATAAGTAAACCCCCAAAATTAATTTTTATCCATCTTAACCCTTCAAATATTGGCAATTTGTAAAATAACCCCAATAAAATAATTTATTCCATTTAAATTCCATTTTGACTATGACTTTGATAATTCCACTTTTGACTTTTGACTAAATAATATGGGTTGTAACATTTCATGCTGCTACAATGTATCCATTTTTAGATGTGGGGATTGGTCGACGTTAGCATCAAGTCCACAAGATATGAGCAATTTTCCTTCTCAAATTGGCCATATATTTTTGTGGATCAATTAAATAGGTCATCCAACGGACTCTATACTTTGCACTTTCAAAGTTGCATGTTGGATATGGCGGTTACTACTTTCTACACAAAAGTTGAGCTATTATCTACTAGAAAATTGGGATGCACGTGCTTTCATGCTCATGACTGTTTTTCTAACCGTTAAACGTTCATATGATTCCTAATATAATTATCTGATTATTTTAGGGACTTTTTTTGCAACTATTTGCTATTGCAAGAACATCTATTGTTTGTTTGTGGAACAAGGTAAAATGTTCACCCCTATTGTCATTTCATCCAAATAATTCTTATTTGATATTTGATGGAAAGGGAATAATTATAATGACTTGCGAATGTATTGATTCTCTTAAATGAATTAGAGAATCTTAGCGCTACAAATTTGACTCATGGTAGAGGTTTGTGGTATTCAATTTACATATGTGAACCTGACCCTTGTACCCAATTCGAAGTGATGCAGTAGACACCTCGTACTATCAAAATTTTCTTACAATTGCCTTTTGCAAATTAAATTAAACCTTGTGATGTGAAACAAACCAGACTGAGATGTTGAAGTTATATGACAAATAATGAAGTATGTGAACACAAGTAAAAGAATAAAAGAAGATAAGGAATAAGGTAGAGAAATTAAGAGATTTAATTAACTCAAGAATAATAGAGAAGAGAGAAAATTACAATGGATCCTAAAATTCTAGTAATCTATTTTCTCACATTACAAAATTGTATAGAAGAACCTAATATTTATAGGAAACATATAGAGGGCGTCCAAACCTCTTTGGTAGAATTGTTGATGAAGTAGAATGCAATCAATCGAGTTCAAAACGAAATAGGAGAGAAAAAAATCAGAAAAAGGGAAACAGCGCGGTAGCGTCTAGGCGCTACACCCTAGGCGCTGGGGCTAGCACCTAAGCGCTGCATCTTAGGCAAATTTCTTCCAAGGTCCAAAGTGTTTTTCTTCATTCTGAACTCTTCTTCAAGTCCAATACCAATTTCCAACTTCAATGGGCATCCAAAATAAGACTTCAACTTGATATAGAACTCAAATAGTATTCCAAATATAAATTCTTCATGACGTGCACTTCAATTAGAATTCTTCAATACTTCAAACACTTCAACAAATGAATTCAAATCATACCCAAATTCCAAAACCTTTTATGTGGTATCTTTTTTCTAGGTGCTACACCCTTATTATACTTCTCTTCACTTTTATTTGTTCACTATCTAGAATTCTATTTGGCTTGGCTGGATCAGGTCACTGGAAAAAAAAACAGAGGACAATAGATCTCGAAATTTAACTTTATTAACATATATGGTTATTCATTGTATAGCTAAATTAGTCTCTAAACCAAGGACCGACAAATCTTTTCCTTGTGTTGGCTATTGGTTGACTAGGCATTGTAAGACTCTTGTTAGAGTGTAATAAAAAATGAACTAACATAGATCAAGATAAATAGATCTATAAACAGCTTCTCTAACCTTTAAAAAATTCGAGTCATTTTTACATTGTCGTTTAGTGCTTGTATAGAAAAGTTAGAAAGTTGATTTTGTTAAAAAGAAGTGGAAGGTCTTTCGAAATGAGGGGTACAAAAGCAAGTAGAATTGTGGATTTTATGTAATATATGATTAACATTAAGCGTGGTTATATTACCACCACATTAAGTGTTTGGTACATGACACTTTTCTTATTTACTTAAAAATTGCAAGCATCTATTATTCATTGATATATTTATTCATTCCATCACCATCATCCGTATACCACAAAAAAAAAATATGACTCCTGCTTAAAGATACAAATGCGAAGATCAAAAAATCCACAGATTGAACAAAAGAACAAGAAAATTTGGATGTTGTATAGGCATTTTAGAATATTGAATATATTATTTGAAAAATTCACCATAGTCTTCTGGAGAAACTCGGCAAGAGGAATTGGAATTGGAGGCTAAAGGGTAGTATTTTGAAACGGATCATTGTAGGGATCATGATATCTCATAGAGTGGAAGAGAGTTAGAGATGTTTGTAAACTTGTCCAAAATGTATGTGATGTTGCTGAAGTACTTTTCAAGACAAAACATGCTAGTGCAGGCATCTATATTCATAATCTTCAAGAATTACAAGCTAGTTTGATAAAAGAATCCAAAAATTCAGATAAATTTGTTCGAATCATAGAATTTGTTCCTTGTATTGGCCGTTGTTACAATTTTGGATCCTCAATACAAAATGAAGTATATTGAATTTTCGTAGGATACTAGTTCTATTATCTCAGAAGTGACAGCCATTTCAGGGTCCACTCATAGGCTTTATGATGATCACGTTACTCGCAAAACAAAAAGAAGAATAAACCATGAGTGATTCGAATTCTGCATTTGAAGAGGAGATTCCTAGAAACATCAAAGAAAGATGCCTACACCCAAACTTTCGTTTTAATTGTTTAGATGAGTATGACCAGTTCATCCAATCTGATAATCTCAGCCCCCAAGTAAGAGCTCAAATGCTACTTAGAAGAACCTGTCGTGCCTTAGAGCAAAAATTTCAGTGTGCTATCTTGGTAGCAATCTGCGAGATTGTACTTTGTCCAAAATGGCTCTTGGATCTTTGCATAGAAAATGTTGATATTCCATGTCCCAAAGAACAAAAGATCCAAAGATTATTGATCCAGTGGATGGGAGAAGTTGGTGAGGAAGGATGGGTGGGGAAATAAGAGTTTGAGCAAGTATGGAGTAACATGTTCTTAGTTCCTATCTCGATTCTCTACTAGGTGGGAAAGAAACAAGACATTTGTTGTCTCTACCCATGAAAAGCTTTGTATTTTAAGAAAAGGTCATTTCCACATTGACATTTAAAAGCGAATAATAATATTCATAATCGTCAACTATCAATAATCGCTCTACGTGGTAGTTTATTATTTGAGATATTAATTTTCAACAATTTTATTTCTTAAAACCGAACGTTCATTCTTTAGCAGAGTTTTGTCTCTCCCAACCATTTCATTCATTTTGACAATAAACTCATATTTGGTGGGGGCTTATGTAACACTCTCAAATCTATATACTAAGATTTGAAAGTATTATCATTTATTATCTTTTAAAATCATAAACACGAAAAAGCTATTTAATTTTTTTTCAACATAATAAACGTCAATGACTTCATTTATGAAAATAGTTCGTTCTAAACAAAAATATAAGACAATTAAATTAAATGTTAAATTTATTTATAAAATGAATTCAATATTTAAATATGATAATATTGAGTCCGTGAGACCACAAGTCATTTGAATCATCATGCCTTCATCATCTGAAAATGGGTAAATGGGGAGAGATAAAGTGGAATGAGCTAACATTGAATAAGCAAATCTCATGCATTTGATGCATACTTATAATATGAATATTAATTACTTTAAAATAAAAATCATTTCTCAATATGTATTCACTTTCTTTCATTTCTTTAAAAACTTAACATTGACATTGTGAGCTCACCTGGTGTATCGCCTAACCAGATAGAATGTAGTGAGCAATTATTTGGAACTCGATAGAGTCCTACCAATAATATCGCAAAGAGATTAACATTAACATTATCACTTA
The DNA here is from genome assembly GCA_903798255.1 of Fraxinus quadrangulata. NCBI lineage: Eukaryota > Viridiplantae > Streptophyta > Magnoliopsida > Lamiales > Oleaceae > Fraxinus > Fraxinus quadrangulata. The sequence goes on from CAIGRB010009871.1 coordinate 7,167, forward strand.
ATATTATACAATGGTTGGGTGCGCCAGTCCCCCACGCCCCATTTCCCGCTCACACCTTTCATGACATAGATAAACCTTTTAACAAAATATTTATGATACATATCTTTAAAAACATCCGTTGACTCATTGACATTTGGGAACTTTTATTTATTGAAAATTCATGAATGCTTATGAATGCATTGACGTGTATAAATATGTAATGACAAATATTAATGACATAAAATATTATATTAACATAAGGGCAAATAAGATAACACATTTATACATATAACCTATGACATACGCGTGAAAATGGGGAGACGTTTACTTGCCTTGGATCCTCGACAATTTACTTTTTAAATAGCCAAAGGGACGTCTCTAACTGCCAAATAAATCAACGTCCCATAAGTCCTAAATCATTACAATTTGTTTAGAAACTTCAATGTACTCATCATTTATTTACTTATTATTAACCCCCTAGAAATATCATCAAATATCAAGTCATAACACTTTTCTATTTAGCTATTTCATTTTATTTTATTTTATGCATCCTAACTACAAGAAGATTAACACATCTAAAAATGTCATAACTCAAATATATTAAATATGATATAAAAATTCACATTTCTGTAACATAAAAAAGACTCTTAAACATTTCAAAAATGCCTAACAAAATATTATAGTCAGGGACGAATTTTCTTTTATATAAAAATGGTGAAGTAATTTATGAACCTAATATATTCCTCTAATATTTGAGAGAGACACAATAAAATTATAAACTTACTTAAATCAGTAATATTTAATATTTTTCTTATTTCTTAAAGTAGCTCACTAACAACTTTGTACAACTAATCTAATTAAAAAAATAAAATAAAAAATGTGGCTCTTCCATGACTTGTCGGACCAACCAACCACGAGTATTTTTTGCGTTTGGGGAACGGAAAAGGAAAAACATGGGAAGATAAGATAAGAACTCAAAGCCAAGAAAAAAGGTTCAAACTTGTGGAAATGGTCAAAATGGAATCCGAAGAGAGTGGCCGGCTGAAATAATTATACCGTGTTTGTTACAATTACAGTATTCAAATTAATATGTACAAAATTGTGATTATACAGTACCAAGATTTTTCGGTGGTTGCAACCCACGTAGGGCGATTTATACAAACTGCTTTAAGATTAAAATCAGATCTGAACAAATCAGGTGCTATAATCTTATGGTATCTAATTAGAAATGACTCATGCTAATTAAATTAATGAAAACCAAACAATTGCGTCCACTAACTTATTTAGTCCCAATTTGATTCTATTTACAACTAATTAACACTTAATTTAGAAAAGAAAAATGACAAATTTTAAGAACCTCCACTGTTTCTATATAAATATAAATGACAGGTTAATAAATTATAGACAAACAATAAGAATATCATATAGTTTATTTCAAGTTTTATTACTTTAATTGGCATGTCAATCATTTTGAACGTTCAAGATATAATTCACTACAACATATTATTAGTCACAATGGTGATAAATTAATAATAAGCATTAAACACATCATTAGGCAATATCATATTTACAAAAATTAGGAAAAGAGAAACGAGACGTTATAGGTTAGAATTAAATTTTTAGTAAACTTTAATAAAATTGATACAATATTTGCTAAAAAGCTTTGAATGTCATAAAATACATTATTTAAATGAATTATTGATTTTGACTTTGATAAAAATTTAAATTTAAATTCCCATCCAACATACCAATAGCCGACCCAAAACAAAAGTTCCGCCCTGACGGACGTTGACCGTTGACCATCGGCAATCAACGATCGTAAAAATGAGGTCGTTTATTAAAGGCGGTGGTAGCTTGGATCAGGCCGACACGATGGGGCTTGCGGCAAACTACTGCCTCTTTCTTGCCCTTCATCTCTTCACAGGCAAAAAAACCCAGAAACTTAAATTGGATATGGGAAATTGGGAATACCATAAATATCACATATAAATTGAACACACCATCCCTACAAAAATATTGTTCTTTCACTTTTGTTTTTAAGCTAAAATCCAGCCAACTTGGCACAAGTTAAAAACCCAGAAACTTAGCCAGCAGAGATTTTGGACTTGTTCTTATAGAAAAGATTAATAATCCATATAATGTTAAATTAATTTAGAAGAACCCTATACAGATCTGTTGTAAAAATCGAAACTTCTGTTTTTGTTGGGTTTTGATACCCAATAAATCTCGGGCTATGATGTTAAACCATTTTTTGCATTGTATTATACTTCATAGGCCTCGACTTATGACTGAAGTTGTATAATGACACCACAATTATATTAAACAATCATATAACCGACTTAGGCCATTTGAAGTAGCCTAATCTAGTTAGTGCTGCTCATAGTCCAACCCAAAACACTTGGATGGCTCTTGCGGTTGACAACCCAATTATACTACCTATTGGGCCGTATTACCAATTTTATCTAAAAGCCCACACTTGATACTTTATATTGGCTGCACCGTTACTATTCATGCGTGTGTAAATGTTTTGGTTATTAGCCCTTCTGTTTAAGAGAGAAACCGGCGCTTCCCTTCGTTTTTCTTCTCGGCTTTGTGCTTTCCTTTCAGTGGCTTGTGTCTGTGGCTGACCTTTGAGGCTATGATAACATCCACACCTTGCCCTTTGGGGCAATTTGTAGAGAACCCATGTTTGGAATGTTTGGTTCTTGATTATCGTTTGCTTTGTGGTGTGGATTAGTTGGTTAACTGAGCCTGGATCTTAAGGGGCTTGGAGCAAAATAATCTACATTTGGTATCAGAACTCATTGGTGGTGGATTTAGGGCCAAAAATCGACCATGATCAGAAACACAATTGAAACTGACAGAAAAATACCCAATTTTTTCCCCAAAAAAACCAGACCTACAATCGTCGATTCCTGCCAATCCAGAAGTCCATTGGTGAAACAGAGGCCAGAACCTTGATCTGCAAACCAAGGCGCACTTGGGTGGATGTCACGTGATGGCGACGGCGGCGACGGCGTGTGGAACTTCGACTACCGCGCATGGGACCTCCTCCGGCAACGATTTCGTCAGGCAATTTGTTATTTTTGATTTCTTGAACGTACTGATATTTTTTGTTTAGTGTTTCAGGTTATACAGGAAACGTTGGACGATTTTACCCTTGGTGGGTAAGACGGTCGAATAGCAAAACATTTACTGAATTACTTTAGGCCGTAGATTGTGGCTTTAAAGTAGTAAATTCGCATCTCTCGTAATTCACAGACTCAGATAGGTCCGCTCTGGTAAATTGACTTTTTTCGTGAAGGGGTAACCATTGCTTGTGCTAGAAATTTAGAAATTAATTGCTCTATTTGAAGTGTTGGTTTTAACTGCAAGTTGGGTATTGATTTTTTCCTCTGTGTGAGATTACATTGCATGAAAATTTGAATTTTTTTTGATATACCTTCGTGTTGCATTGCTATTCTGTTAGAACACATTGGCTTGACCCATTTGAAAATTCCCTTGATCTGAGTTCTTGAGTCTCACGAAATCCTGAGAATTTAGAACGGTGTATATTGTTGCCTTAGGATTACTTTATGTGACCTATTTGTGCAATTTTTGATTGTTCCGTTTTTTCAAAATGTTTTCACATTTTGAAATTGGAATTTTCAATCAAAAATGAGAATTTTCAATTTGGCAACAAA